>PQWD01003540.1:12428-50545 GCA_019425675.1 Leucinodes orbonalis | reverse complement strand
TGCAAATTAACCTCGGCTGGTCTCTGTTGTCACTGTTTCCAGTGACACTATTCACGTTTGAAGGTGTCCATTCATGAATAATTTAAAGCAAACCTGCCAATTCTGAATCGAACGGGTAGGTTCTGTTGCAGGCATTCAGAAAAATTCAGTGCAATTCAGAAATGCTTGTTTGCCGCAAATTAATTGTTTATCGATAAAATATTAAGGACAGAAGTCGGTTAAAACTAATTTTAACTTACCTAAGCAGTTTATTTTCATCCTATACCAGCTGTTCTCGGGTTCCTATATATAAGATATTCTCCCGCAGTGGAACGTAGCCTATGTGTTTACCCCGGGTGTCAGCTAACTACGAGTATCATAAGTAAGGCACGCAGCCAGTAAGACGTGCGTTGCGCGCGGTGCAAAATTGGTGTATTTACTTAAAAAAAGTTTTTGCTAAAATAAAAGAAATAAGTTTTTCCTTATTACATCAACTATCTGCCAATAAAAGACCCGTCAAAATAGGTCAAGCATACATTAGAGAACGGTCTGAGATATTTTGTTAGATATCAGTTAGATCTTATATAGACACAATTTTACAACCTTTGTCTATTTGCCTAACGTGCCTGACAGTACGGAGGAAACCACACCAAACAATGAAGTATTATTTTAATTACTTTGGAAGTTGATTATTGCCTTATTAGGTATTACTTAGTTTAACTTTATTATTTAAGACGGCTGATATTTGATTTGGTACGTACTCATAAGTGTCTGAGCACGCACAGCCACAATTAGGTCGACTCTGTCAACTATATACTTGCCAATAATAGTATGTAGAATCCCATCAAAATAGAAGTTCATTAAGAACATTCTGGTTCTTCGTCGCCATTTCACATTGTCTCACCTTTTTATAATCTTACATGTCAACATACAAGACAATCGCTTCTTACTTCAAATGGGCCAATTATAACAATAATTTAACCTCACAATAAAGGGTGAATAAAAAAAGGTACACGGTGAAGGAAAACATCGTGAGGAAACCTTCATGCACGCCTGCGAAGAGATTCGAAGGTTGTGTGTGAAGTCGTCCAACCCGCACTGGCCCGCGTGGACGACTAAGGCCTAAACCCCTATACGGCTAGGCTCGTGCCCCTCGGTGGGGACGTTTCATGAGCTGATGATGATGAAAAAAAGGTAGCGTCAGTGGCTCACTGATGTGGACTGTTGCCTTCCGATTTGGAGGGTGCTGATTCACACCCGACATGTACCAATTTCTTTTTCGAAATTATGAAAGTTTAGCCGAAGCTCTTACGATGAAGGAAAACATCGTAAGAAACCACGCACAACCCACTAAGGGATTTGCCTGAAGTCGGCCAATTCGCACAGGGCCCCCTGGGACTAAACCCTTCACAAGTAGGCTCGTGATAATGAGCTGATGATGATAAAAATTTATCTCGGCATATTATCACAAAACAAAAATATACACATAACAACAATGGTAATATGCCTGCATTATCTTATAAACCCACACGACAATTCAATACGGATAATCATACACCATAAACCAACGGTCGTATAATTTTTGAAACAATATAACAGCTAAATTAATCAAAGCATAGTGACCGTGGAATCATTTAGTTTTATGACAGCTTTAAAACCATCTCGGCCGTGGAGGACGTCCCTTGTAAATGGTAATCACGCGATCAAACTTCACACCTAGCCCCGAATCTGACGTCCTGATGTCTTTTTCTGTGTGCACACCCCTTTTATGACCACCATGTGGTGGTGGTACAAATAAAGAGATGTAAAAAAGAAAACAGCTTTAAAATTAAGTGTTTTTCGTTTGATTTAGGCTGAATTCAAGCTGGTTCAATAATACTTCATGATCGACATAAATGATTTATTTCCACTAAAAGGCATATATGATTTCAGTATTCTATTATACCAGCTTCCATCATTAGCAGCTCATTAAACGTCTCCATCGAGAGGCACGAGCCTACCCGTAAGGTGTTTTAGGCCTTAGTCGTCCACGCGGACCCAGTGTGGGTTGGACGACTTTACGCACAACCTTTGAATTCTTCGATGGCGTGCTTAGGTTTCCTCACGATGTTTTCCTTCACCGTAAGGGGTCGGATAACGTTTATAATTTCGAAAACATATACGTGGCGGGATTTGAACCACAGCCCACTGGTAGGAGGGTAACAGTCCACACCATTGAGCCACCGACGCTCCAGATACTTTACCCTGTGGTATTACTCGAGTTACAAGATATTTTCCTGCAGTAAAATATAACCTAAAATAACTTCGTTAAGTCATGGCCGCCGCGCGGTGGAACATTGCTATATTATTTCCAAAATTAATAGTATTATTTTTAAAGAAAATAGCATATATTTCATACTAACATCTCATTTTAAAAGTATTTAATTTATTTTTGTTAAATACAACAATCATAAAATAACTACCTAGAACAATCGCTATTTTCTTCTCACTTGCACCACGACGAGTCGTAAAGATAATGTAAGAGTTGGAACTCTCATAATATTATAATACTCTTGTGTATCCGAAAGGAAATTCGAGTGATAATAAAATTTAAGTATGAATTATTGCTTCGAGCATAAGGATTTATGGCTGGGATTCGGGACGGGCCTGTGAGAAAAAGTTACGGGAAGGGACGAAAGAACAGGCATTAAATGACGAGTATTGAAATTATAGGCGGCGCTTCTATTTAAAAAAAATATATAAACACACACAAACAATCATAAGGCGCCTTCTAGCCACAATTAAACCCATTGAACACCAGGAATCCAGTATACAATATAATAATAATAAATAAATATCCACTGATATTCACACTGCACCATCTAGCCCCAAGTTAAGCGTGAAACCTGTATTATAGGTACTAAACAACGGATAAACATACTTATATACTTTTTTTGAGTAAGCTTTTAAGAGTAACAGCCCCCCCCCAAGAGTAACCCAGAGAGTTTTTAAGAGTAACCCACGAGTTTCTTGCCGGGATCTTCTCGTTGGATGGCAGCATTCCGAACCGGTGGTAGAGTCATTAGATTTAATAAAAAAATTATATACTGTTTTGACGATTCAAAAGTATCTGTAAAGATTTATTTGAATAAAGCATTTTTCAATTTCAATTTAATTTTTTTGTAAATACATACATATTATACATAGACAATACCCAGACCATTACAAACAGACATGATCATGCACACAAATGTTTGTAATGCCCAGGGATCGAACCCGGAACCCTTGGTGTTGCAGCCGACCTCACAACCGCAACACCAAATGGATCATCAAAAAGAAAATATATTGTGTCCGGCGCCTTACGGCGTCTTTAGCAGTGAAAGGGTTAAGCATGGATTTTGAACTAAGTGGACTAGAAAACGGATAAACATAATAAGATGTTTTTTTATATACATATATTACTTAGTATATTGTACACACTGAGACTTCTGACTGAGAATCAAATGTTTGTATTTCTACACCCAAATCATTTATGTACGAAATGGAGCCTGAAATATTTGGTTTATTAGCAAACTGCTCAACCATTACACCACATGGATCAAAAAGATATTATTTTAGGAAGCATCATCATCAGCGTTTAATGTCTCACAAGGTACAAGTCTTCCCGCAAAGTATACGGGGATATCAGACCATAAACCACCACGTGGGCAAACCATTACATGGATAAGACGTGGTTTAAGTGCTAAAATTTCAGTCTGGTTCATTTCAAGCCATGACTTACCAAGCGCTACCAATAACCTGGGTCTCACCTGCAACAACAAAAGTTTTTTATTTTTATTTTTTAACATCATAAACATTACAGAAGAAGGCGCCACTATTGTAAAAACTGATGTCCTAGACATCCATGATTTGGCCAAGAAAGGTATGATTGAAGAAAGGGAAGATCCAGTCGTCAACTTAATTAAGATAAATGTTACATGCTTTTCCATCTTTAGCTTTCTAGTTAATTTTTAAGATATCCGTTTTCAAGTCCACCTCATGGTTAAAGAGCACTGTAATCTATAATATACACGTGTTCCTGAAAGGCAGTAAAATATCCCAACAACGCTATTTCAAAGCCTTCTGTTTAGCATAGCGACAAATACGAGCTTGATGGGAACGATTGCATCTATGTGACCTCAGCATGGCATGGCCTGAAGGCAGACAACCGACAAACGTTTGTTTACGATAGCTAAGTCTATTCAAATTGTGATGACCATGCTTTAAAAGTAAATAGGAATTAATGCTGTTTTGTTTTTCAGTTATATAATTCTAGTATTTTTAGTAATCGTGAGTGTTATGATACATACATGATAAAGATAACTTGGTTTTACTGATTTCGTAGAGATAGTACGACGAATTTTAAAAGAATATGTTTGTGTAGCTTTCTGTACCCACATGCAAATGTGGGACCAAGTATTAGTAGTAGCCGCGTTGCTTCGTACTAACGTAGAAATTATGTTTCTTTCCTTATTATTGATGACGTCAATAATTGCGAGTACCATTTACCGACAAATGAGACGCATGCTAATATTTTGTCATAATAAAATTATATGCCAAAAGTAGTATATCCATTTAATATTGTATTAAAAGGTGGAGACTTACGTCTTAAAGAGTTGTTATCTAATAGGCTGCATTGAAAACAACTAAAAGGAAAATCTCAATTTTGAATGAGAATTAAAACACAAAGTTCTGTGAGTACAAATTTACATTACTCCTTAACTTCAAAGGTTAAGGAGTAATGTAAATTAATTTTTTTTACAACACAACATTAAAATAGTTTTTTTTTTATGTATTCCTATGCCTTAAAAGATTCTTGGTATTGCAATATCCTTATGCTAGATATCCTCACGTATAATAGAGTGTTTTGCACTTCTAAGTTTAGGGATGAGGGCACTGTAGCTAGTAAAATCACGTGTATAAGAGACCTAGCATCTGTAGTCTCGAATGATGGGCAGCAGTGTTGACGGAAAAATAATAACAACCTACTGTTATTCATTTCTTTTAGCATTTCTTCTGTCAGTCGTATCACTAACCATCCCGTTATGACACAAAAAAACAATCCCCACATTTACTTGACCCTGGTCATCCTAGTGATACATCCACTTGCGTTTATACCTGTCCAGGGCGCACCACACGGGGCGATAAATTAAAGGCCGCGTCGAACTGATGTATTTATTCCACTGGGGTTTTTACGCTCGTGTAAAAGGGCCCTTGATAAATCTGTCCGGCGTTTACCTACGATTCTTTTGAAGCCTTTTTGTGTTGCTGCGGATTTTGTACTTATACCGGTTTTTGACGTTTATCAAATTATTATTGGGTACGAGTTATAGAAATGGAAATAATCCCTAAATACATTTATGTGTTTGAAATAACTTAAAAAATTATTCTTAAGAGCGTCGGTGGCTCAATGGTGTGGACTGTTGCTCTCAAATCTGAGTTCAAATCCCGCCACGTAACAATGTGTTTTCGAATTTCCGAAAATTTATGTACGTTATCCGACGCTCTTATGTGTAAAGGAAACATCGCGAGAAAACCTGCGCATGCCTACGAGATTCAAAGGTTGGGCGTGAAGTTGACTAACCCACACTGCGCCCGTGTGGACGACTAGGCCTAATCACCTTGTGACACTCAGTGGGCACGTTTAATAAGCTGATGAACTTAAAAATGCATTTAAGGGCTGGTCACGGCAAAAAATAAGCTTTGATTTAGAACGGTATAGACTCTATGTCTATACCGATCATGGAAGCAATTTTGTTTTCTAACGTCAAATGACTTCATTTAAAATATTTTTTTTTTTTTGTAAATAATGCTTATTTTCTATATCACATTAAGTTTATGGCGATTGTATACATATTATTAGAATTAACAACGAATACATTAGAAACTTACATAAATTGTGAATAGACCCTATCTACTATGATTTTATTATTTAATTGAATAAATATTTCAACTAACAGTCAAATATTGTTAAAAAAAACAAAATTCAAAACAGAAATAACGAGACAAAATGGCTCACTACTTAGTAAATGTGTTTAGCAACACAGTGTTCAGTTATAAAATAGCCTTTTATTTTGTCGCGGAACGCAAAACTATAAACATATCATCATCATCATCATCATCATCAGCTCATTAAACGTCCCCACCGAGGGGCACGAGCCTACCCGTATAGGGTGATTAGGCCTTAGTCGTCCACGCGGGGCCAGTGCGGATTGGACGACTTCACACACAACCTTTGAATCTCTTCGCAGGCGTGCATGAAGGTTTCCTCACGATGTTTTCCTTCACCGTAAGAGCGTCGGATAACGTACATATATTTTTCGAAAATTCGAAAATACATTGGTACGTGTCGGGATTTGAACCTCAGCCCTCCCGTAGGAAGGCGACAGTCCACACCACTGAGCCACCGACGCTCTATATAAACATATATTGTGACCTAATGTGCCTTTCTTAGATTTGCTTTCTTTAAACTTTAACGTTTGGCATAAGTTATATGATCCGAAAATAAAAAAATAATACAAAAACATTCGCACACCACCCTGTATAAAGACTAATTTCAGCAGCTAACTCCATAAACCATTCATATTAAGTTTTTCATCCTGAACAACTATATAAACTTAATGGAGTTAGAAACGGCTCATATACGACTCGGGCTTACATTCCATTATGAACTAACAAAACGCAACTAAAAGCTATCCCACTTGGTTCGTATTATGGAAAACTTAGCCAACAAATATGCTTATGAAGCATTGGGTCAAGTGATGAGCAAATGAGCGATTTTGTGTAGTTCTCCTTATTACTCGTAGGTCAGAGTTCTGCTGTGTTATTATATATTTGATGCTATTTTTTTAGGTCACATGTGCACTTTCACCTGGTAATACGCCTGACCATGACAGAATCAGTTTTTTTTTCGAACTGACTACTGCTATTGGCCGCAGATGGCCTTTACAGCTTCACCGGGCAATTAGCGAGCGCAGACGGCTCTCAGCCTTAAAATTTACACAACGAGCCTAAGGCGTCCCGAATGGGCTCGAACCTCGGCTTAGGCGTTGGGGGTAGGGGTGCTTGGTTGTCTAACATATTATGTTTGGGGAACAGAATCAGTGTGGATAGAAATCAATAATAGATAGTCATTACACTCCCTAAACACCGCCCTGCGTCCGTCACCCGAGAAGACAGATGTAAGGTCTCTTATTCCCGGTAATTACGTAATATATCTATAATATTGTACTTATTTAAGGTAAAATCTAATTCAAATCAGAATCGAAGCTATTGTGGGATACTTAAATATGTTCAGCAGTGCTCTTTATGAGTAAAACAAGCCTATTTTTATGAATTCTTAAGAAATAATGCAATTCTTGAGAGACCTAAAATAACTGTCATAGCTCGCCAGATTCGCAAGCGGAAATGGTAGTGAGCTGGTCACGATATCGCAAAACCGAAGGCTGTCGGAAGCGGAAGAAAAGCGTAATGTAGGACCCCTTTCGACATGTTGCGAAAGGTCGCTGGTGAAGGCTGAATTACAAAACTAGATTGCTGGTATATGAAGAGACTTCAGTTCATCATTGGACTGCAATATTTATTTATTTTTAAGATACATAAAAAGGTGTTAAGGTTTTTGAGAATACTAAAACACCACAAACATATGTATACAGCACGGCATCCTAACCCGTTGGTACAAAATTATCCATACATAATAAAATAAAAGAAGCTATCCTTTCATAAGCTGATCTTTTTATCAGGTGAGAAGGCAGTCAAACGCTCTCAAGTTTTAATAAAAAATAAAAGCAAAATTATAAAATGTAGACATAACTGCATATCAAATTAAATTAATAAATTTAATTCAATTTTATTTATATTTCTAATCATATTGGTCATTCATTTAGATAGGTATAACTGACGTTGAGCGTTTTGTTATATTTAAAATTTCATTTGTTATTATTTGTTTCAACTTCTCATAGTTGGGTCTCCTATCCTAGACTTAATACCATAACATCAAACGCTCATAACTTAGATCACCGCCATATACGAATAGCAAGAGTACAATGGGCATAAACATCGCCAGGAAATACCGTAGGAACACGACATTACGTACACAATAGGTATTTGTGTTTAAATATGTTGAACACAATGCCGCATAGGAGATCGACACAATGGCCCATTAAGGACCTAGGATTTGCCGTCTTTTGGTTAATCTCACGCTGTATTGCGGGGGACTTGTATGATTTGGGACGTTTGAAAGGAAAAGCCATATTCACTTTTCATATGCAGAGGATTTGGGTGACTTCGCTGATGCCAGTCTTTTGATATATAAAGATGATGTAATAAAGGTTTTGTCTATTCTTTGTATTATGTGTATGTCTTTGTGAATACGCCTTTGTTCTTTGGACTGAGATATTTGAAAGATGGTTACTATTACGAGTAAATGAAAGTAGGCAAGGTCTTTTGGTGTTGGCAAATTTGAATCGCTACACCACCCATAATATGAAGTGGTAATATTAAGTATATTGTTGGTCATCTCATAGCTTATAGAGCAAATTTAATCATAATCAACACAGTAAAATTTAAAATAAACGTTGTACGAGTATTGACTTATTTTACTTGTAGGCAATAACGTGTAAGTAATTGTATTAAGGAAGCTGTCTATAGGAATTATGTAATTAGTACAAGCCATGTGCCAAATGTGTAAATAAGTTGTATCTCCTAGAAAACGTAAATAGTATGTACCCAAAACTCATATTTCTCAGACAAGTCGAGTATTGAAAATACTATAAATTGGCCATCCTTGTACAGTTGGTGTAAATACATAATATCATCATCATCATTACAGCCCAATTATGTCCACTGCTGAACGAAGGCCTCCCCTAATGATTTCCACGCGGACCGATCCCTTGCAGTTGACATCCATCTGTTATAACATAATATGTTATAAAGTAATAATGCTTTTACGGAAACCCCAAAGGTACCAGTAGAATTATATCAGAAAAAAATATTTTTATTCCAATGAAACAAAGTTGTTAATGTAACCAAGAAAGTGTTTCTCGCTATAATACGTCTGAGCAACAAATTAGCCTTTAAAATAACTTTTACGAGACTAACACGGACGCGCTACAAGTTTGAAAGAGGAGAGTTATTTTTAAATAATATCGTTAGAGTTCATCCAAGTTGTACTTGAGGTGGGTTTGTGACGATAGCGTTTTTGAGTATTTTTTTTATTTAGTTACTGATTTCGATTCAGAGCAAGTGAATGCCACTGCGATTTGATTCATACAAATATTAAACGCACGCAAATGTTAAATTTAGTTTTCAGCTGTAATACAGCGATGTAAGTGTATAGTTTCTGCTTATATAAATTCAATCATACAACCTATTGCGGGCTATATATATATATCTAGGGCATCTCTTATCAATTAAAAAAAAATCAAAATTGCATCAGCCTAAACAACCGAAAATTAGAATGATTATTATGATTGTCTTTTACATTAATGTAATTCGATAAAAAGTTTTTCGAAATGGATTCGGTATTGAACCGATTCTTTTTATACATAAGGCTTTGTATATACACATATAATCCAAAAAAGTTTCTACTGTCTTGAGAATCAGAGACTTTAAGCGTATATTAGAATTAAAACTACATACACTCATAGCAACAAAACATTAGAAACAAAAAACTCCGACTTTAATAACTTGTGCTTGTTCGTAAACAATGAAACATATTCCTCATTATTCGCTGTAATTGAAGCCCGAACACTCGCGAAGTTGCGCGCGACAACCAGCAGCAAACATCGAAAGTTCCAGCAACAATTGCGGGTTGCTCTTTATTATGTGTACGGGTCCAACTGAGAAAAATGCGCTTATATTTCATAGCAACCCTTATACTGAGAGTTAGCGAGAAAAGTGTTTGCCGTGAAGTTTTTACGCGTTCTCTATGGAAGTTTCAGCTCTGCGGTAGTGTAGCGAACCTTGAATTTTTATGTTCAATTTCGTTGTTACAGTTTTATAGTGCTTTAGATATTTTGTAAGTGAAATGTTACATTTTGAGGTAGGATTTAGTAATTTTGAGAGAATAAGAATAAAAATTTTAACGAACGCGGACACTGTAGATAATGGAAAATGATAACTATTTCAGAGTTGATATAAAAATGATGCATGCTGTTCTCGTTATAAATTTGTTTTTGGATTTCAGCCCTAATCTTCCAACGACTGTCTGTAAGATTACTGTCACAATTATAGTCATATAAATTAAATTAAAAGTAAAGTGATTTTTTCATAAACATTTAAAAACGTATGTAATTGGAAAACGCCTACTTAGCGTAGTTAGAAAACAACAGGAAGTCCTGACGCTGGTGTTCCATAGACACGTTGATAGGTAGAGAAACCACTACGCGTTCACCAACACAATTATTTAAGCATCTAATTTAGAATAGACTACCATACAATAAATTGCTAACTATCCTTCATTGAGAGGATGTTTGTTTTATAACGTACACACCCAAACCCGTGCTTCACTTATCTCTTAAACAAAAAGCAATCCCGATTGACGGATCGAATCAAAGAAAAATCCCCAAAGTAGTTCTTTGAAGTGACTACGAATAAAGTTTATATTAAAAAAGGTATAACTCATGAACATTAGGGTCTTTGATTTCGTGCTGGATTTAACATGTCTTGATTTTTACGTTTGATCACTTTGAGAATGCTCCTTTGAATGAAGTTATTAAAATTACTCGCATAACTGAAAAATGGAATTCTGAAAGATTTAAATAGTTCAGAATTGGATTTCAATGCGAACTACTTAAAGAAGTTGAGTTATTCAGAATTCGTTATAAAGGCGAATTAAAGATGCAAATAAAAAGATTTCAGAAATTACACTTTATGCGCTGAAAGATTTTTGGAACATTCCAGATTATATCTTGTCAAGAGTGGCAGTTTTTTGTTAGGCCACGCTAAAAATTTTACAGCCTCAAACCAGAAATGTTGAAAAACGAATATACAAGTACAGTATTTTACTTTTCGTGTCAAAATACTAAATATATTTAACTTTGCGTTTAAAAAAAATGTTTTTTTAAATTTAATTATTTGTTTAAAGTTCATACTAAATTATATATAATTATCATACGAAATATATACGAATATATATTTTATCATACGAAGACCTTTTTAAAAAAATATATCTATGTTTCACATAGCACATTGTATGCTTTGTACAAATATTGTAATAATAAATTAACAGCCTGCGAACCAGAGAATAAATTAATTTGATTCGAACTTACGAGTCCCAGCATGCACCAATCAGAACCCAAACTTTTTTTGCATATGGTGTATCCTGCCTGTATACTTAGATATTATGCTCAATAAAAGCATTATATGCTTAGATAAACAATAGTTTAAGCGTCGGTGGCTCAGTGTTGAGGACTGTTGCCTTCCGATCGGGAGGGCCCAGGTTCAAATCCCGCCACGTACCAACGTGATTTCGAATTTTCGAAATTACATGTACGTTATCCGACACTCTTACGGTGAAGGAAAACATCGTGAGGAAACCCGCGCACGCCTGCGAAGAGATTCAAAGGTTGTGCGTGAAGTTAGACAATCCGCACTGGGCCCGCGTGGACGACTAAGGCCTAATCACCCTATACGGGTAGGCTTGTGCCCCTCGGTGCGGACGTTTAATGAGCTGATAATGAAACAATAGTTAATTGTATATCTAAGATTATATTACGATGTAAATATGTTAGGCACAAAGATGTAATTATATTTTGATCTTGAGGATAAATGGCAATTGTTATGTATAAAACCTCAATACATCAGCATTAGATGATGATAAATAAAGGTTTCAGGTTTAAAGTTAAGCTACTCCACCAAGGGGTACGAGCCTACCCGTAAAGTATATAGGCCTTAGTCGTTCACTCGTGTTCAGTGCGGATTGGCCGACTCTACGCACAGCCTTTGAATCTCTACGCTGGCACAGGTTTCCTCACAATGTTTTCCTTCACCGTAAGAGCGTCGGATATTTATTATCATTATTGAATTCAAAAATGAAAGTACTTGAATACTATGCCATTTCATAAGGCTTGGCTTTAACGTAGCACCCTATTTCTTCCGCATATCCGTCGCCCGCAAAACTTTAATCGTTTACATCATGAATAAACAAAAAAAGTACAGCAGTACGAGCAAGGGTTGGGAACTTCCAAATAAGGCCCAACAATCATTATATATATATCCACTGACATTCACACAGCGCCATCTAGCCCAAGTTAAGCGTTAAGCCTGTATTATGGTACTACACAACGGATAAACATGCATATATACATTTTTTTTTTGTAAATACATACATATTATACATAGAAAACACCCAGACCATTACAAACAGACATGTTCATGCACACAAATGTTTGTACTGCCCGGGGATCGAACCCGGAAACCTTGGTGTTGCACCTCTCAACCGCAACACCAAATGGGTCGTCGATTTTGTGACATCGTCACGACATTCGTCGACATTTGTGATGAACGGCCCATCTGAGCCCGCCAGCTGGCATATACGTGTCTAGTGGTGTTGGTACTTGATCAATGACCATAGTTATGGTATAACAGAAATTAACCAAAAGTTATTATACCATTAAAAATTAATTAAATCAAATTTGATATGTTTTAATGTGAAATAAATGAATCAATATTAAAAAAATCATTGGTTTAATTGCTTTCATGGTTAAAATTCTGAGCAGCGTTTTAATCGCTGCTGAAACCAAGACCGTAAGGTGATGGAAACTTGAAGGGAATAAATAAACTACCTAATATGACAAAATTGTGTGTCTTGATGTATATTTTTGAAAATAATAACATCATCAACATCAGCCTATACCGACTCAATGCAAGGCGCAGGGCTTCTCGATCAACATAGCTATGGGAAAAATAGGTCAAAATCCACACGGGCCCGCTTTTGGGTTGGATTGTGCTGTAACCCACCAGCCGAGCCAAATGCGAATTGGTAGGTGTTAACGACTACCATCATAAGACTGTAACCAAAGCCCGATGGCTAATCAGGCCCTCCGAGGCACGGAATCATCTTATTCAGACAGTCAAGTGATTCCACCTGTAATGACCTAACCAAAATAGGAAAAATCGTACAAAGTAACGTTTCTCCGCGGTATTCGAACCCACGACCTCCAGTAGACGCATTAATATAAGCTGCACTCACCAGAACATGGAGGCAGTTAAATAGTAATGAACTAACGTGATTTAATGTTTAAAGGAAAATGCGATATTATTGTGTAAAATTTTCTCATTTAATTATAAATTTTATTTTCGTAATGATAAATTGGTATTGACATATATTTTCGCATCTATTGTATTTTTTATTTTATTTTTACCAGTATTGATAATAGCAATGCACATAAAAATAAACAGTTTTTTATCCTGTATTTTAACATTACTCATTGAAAAATTTCATAAATGAAATGTGTGTAAGCAAATGAAAATATGAATGAAATTTTTATCGACCATTATAACCGTCTAGACTATACAGTTGACTAGACTAGTTAAGTAATTATTTATTTTGACCGTATTTTAGTCTATTTTTAAACGTGAACTCGCTGACATTTAGCGCTTAGTTAACTAACTATCTATAAGCTTTGATAAAACATCAAGGTCATCGATAAATGAAATATCGATATAAACGCGTCACTGACCTGAATAATACTAACTGGCCCTTTGCATTGAAACAAATAAAAGTTGCCGTTACGTGCTGACCTTTGTAAAGAATTCCACTACAGCTAATAAAAGGGCGAAGGGAGTAAATAACACAAGTGACACACGGATGTGTGGCCAAGATAGCTTTTGTATAGTTTATGTTCAGAACAAAAGCATAAAGTGCGTTGCCTTTGTTGATATTGGATTCGTGGAGTATTCTGCTGAATAAAGGCCTTGTTTAGTAACAGTTCATCAATACATAGAAGCCGTTTTGTATAGTGTTTTGTTTATAACCTTTTCAATTTTAGATGTCTAACGACGAATGCAGAGAACTCACAGCAATAAATTATACATCTCGAGTACAGTAGTTTAATTGTTGGGTAGTTGGTATTGATTCAGCAGGATCCGCCACGGTTTTGTGTGTTAACACTTGTTTTTCTAATTTGTAATATTGTTACACTTAAAAAGTGACCAGTTCAACACAAAGGTAAAAGATATCCCAGCAAGTAACAGTGCAATGGTAAGCGACAAAAGAAAAAATGTTGAACTATTTTTTACTGTTATCTTTATCACAATGTGGCAGTCTAGGGCGTGTTTTGTTAGGTGAAAATTGCGGAAGATAATATTATATCTCATATTGATATATTGATTTTATATTGAGCAATAAAAACTATTTACTAATATATTTTTTTTATCCGTCGCATTGCCAAACATACGCCTTTCCCTGCTAAGGTTATCTGGTACCTCGCATTTCCATTCATCTCCTAATCTAGCTTACAGCGATCTATCATAAGTGTGGTACATCGGACATGAGGGCGGAAGTTATTTATTGGCGCTAGCTCTGCGTTGTTGTTAGCACATACATTACGTTGCTCCGTGTAACTAAATTCGAAATTATATAGTTAACTCTACGAAGTACATGCAGAGTTAAGTGTTTTCAATGCGTGCATGATCTGACGCGATATTGGTGCATTCAGACAGAAAAATTAAGCGTGGAATTTTGTGTATCAACAAGTAAAATAAGTGACGATAATCCAGTGGATAAAGTTAAGTTGCGGTAGTTAATCCCTGTGCAAAATCAAAACACCCACAAATTTTGGTAAAGTCATTGACCCTAGTCACTCAAGACCAATACGGTTATAACTTTCAACCTTATCTACAATAAACCAAATGGTACAGTGTGCACAGCAGTAAACAGTGGCAAAATTTAGAAACACAAGACGTGGGTTCAAATCTAACAAAAAAGTTTTTTTTTTGTTTTTTATTTTTTTAATTGTACAAGTTTAGACAACATTATATTCCTTCAATGCCTAATATACAGCGATCCCCAAATTCTGGAAAACAATGTTCTTCCGACACTGAACACCCAAATGCTGCACGGGATGAGGTACCACGCGAACAAATGGGACGGAGGCAGAAACGCCGAATGATGGCCTCTCCACCGGTGGCCCCCCGACGCGGCAGTGTTAGGCAGGGACGCCTCTCAATCATTAATGACGGAATTTCGTCAGGAGTTCACCGAGTGCATAAATGAGATGCGAGAATTCCGTAAGGAATTAGCTCAGCTCAGAGAGTCCTTTGCAGCGGTGTCCTCGCGGTTGGATACCGTGGAGAAAAGGGTAGCTGCCTTAGAACAACGGAGGCAGGAGTGCCCCCCGGAGGTATCTGGCGCCGCGGCCGAGTTGGAGCGTACCATCACGCAACTCAAACTCGAGTTGAACGACCGCGATCAGGAGGCGCTCTTGTCGGATGTTGAGATCGGCCAGCTACCGGAGGAGAAGGGAGAGAACATCATCCATGCTGTGAGCGTGCTGGCCACGCGACTGGAGCATCTGGGAGGCGCGCGGACGTGGTGTTCGCGGAGCGCGTGGGTCCGCCGCCGGCGAGAGCGGGCGCGCGCCGCGCGTGGTGGTGCGCCTGGCGCGCCGCCGCCTGCGCGACGACCTGCTGCAGGCCGCGCGCGTGCGCCGCACCGGCCTCGCCGCATCCGCCGGGCCCGCGTCTACATAACGAACGCTTAACCCGTCGAATCGTCACTTTTCCATAGAGTGCGCGAGGAGTGCCGCAGACACCAATGGCGCTACTCATGGACCAGACAGGGCCGCATTTTCGCGCGCCAGAATGATGGGAAGCCCGCGTTCCAGCTGCGCACCAACGATGACGTCATTAGGGTATTTGGTCCACTTTTAATATGACAAATGGACACTAGTTTTAATGTTAAATTACCAAGTTTTCACAATAAAACTACTCATCAAATTTCATCTTATCTGTATATTTAAATTTACTGATAATTTTCTGTCTTACAAAATACCTTGTACATTTTTTTTAATTTATTATTATATTAATAAATGCCTATTTTATGGTGGTTTATATAAAAATTTTCCAATTGTAAAGCATTTTTTGTGATAATATTAGCATCTAGTACTAAATATCTTTGTTGGATCTTACCTATTGATGATTGTTTTCACTTTCTCTTCTTGCTTTGACAATAGTAATGATATTATTTGTAAAGAGCTAAATTTCATACATGATAGACACTTATTATTTTATACAAATACTATATTAATTAATCTAATTTATGATATTATGTTAATTATTTATTTACATTCTTATTTAAAAATCAGTATATATTTATTATTTTTAAGTAGAACATCAATTAAAACAATATCATTTTATACATGGGCCCTATACTTGGTTTTATATGATGTGGATTTATTTTCAACAGTACAATGGTTTTAATCTGTAACCTTAAAGTTGGACTTTTTAATGCAGGTTCCCTGAACACTAAACATGAGGAGTTCATAGTGGCTGTACAGAGGCTGGCCCCGGATATCCTGGCTATTAATGAGACATGGCTTAGGGATAGTGAGGACGACAAAGCACCTAAAGTGCCAGGATACCAACTGAGGCATTGCCCTAGACCTAGACACATTAGAGGGGGTCGTGGGGGGGGTGTAGGTTTCTACATTAGGAGAGGCATTTATGCACGCACTTGTCATCATCCTGAGTCACCCAATGTTGAACAGATGTGGCTTCGAGTATGTGTAAAAAATCATAAAATCATTATTGGTACGGCCTACCGCCCACCGCGCCAGGATGTGACCGAATTCATTGATGCTGTCGCTGAATCCATCGCCTCATTCACTGGTCATGATGGGCTGATTTTGATGGGAGATTTTAATATAAACTTGCTAGAAGAGCACAGTTCTAAAGTAAAAATGCTCACTGACCTCTTGAACAGTGTAGGCTTAGTGCAAATAGTAAGGGAGCCTACCCATTTCTCTCCTAACAATAGTAGTCTTATAGACATTATATGCACTGACATTCTTGTAAACAATGTGGTGGTGAAGCAAACACCTGATCTTGGGGGGCATGCTATGCTTGTCGCAGAATTGAAAATTAAGAAGGACAAACCAAGCCCCTTCTGGGTTACTTTTAGGCCCTTCCAAAACATTATTTAACAGTTCAATAGTGACCTTGAATCGGTGGATTGGCAAAAGTTCTATGAACTCGACAATGTTAATATGATGGTTTCAGCTTTCACTACATGGATCTGTGCACTTTTTGACCTACATGCTCCTATCAAAACCCAAAAATTTAAACACCCGCAACACCCTTGGATCACTGACACTATCAAATCTATGATGCACATAAGAGATAAACTCCATGCAAAATATAGACGGCACAAAACACTGACAGCGAGGAATGCTTACAAAAATATGAGACATATTGTTCTGACAGCCATTGAACAAGAAAAAAAGTTTTTTCTCTAATAATATAAACACACATATTGGTGACTCCAAAAAGTTATGGAAAAACCTTAAAGCAACAGTATTGCCAAACAAAAGGACATGTGAACTCCCACCGCAATTTAATGACCCTAACATTGTTAATAATCATTTTTTGAACATACCTGGTGATCATCAGGTTACAATATCACAATTAACTTTCTTTGAATACCATCGGCATAGTTCAGCCACTTTCTCCTTGCATCCGGTCTCTGAAGACTTGGTGCTAAAAGTGATTAACGGCTTTAAGTCAAATGCTCAAGGAACTGACAAAATTTCATTAGAAATGGTACAACTAACCCTGCCACAATCATTATGTGCAATCACCTCTATAATAAACCACTCTATCACAGAAGGCACTTTTCCTGATGACTGGAAATTGGCTGTGGTGAAACCAATACCAAAGTGTGAAAACCCGATGAGTCTGGGTGATCTTCGTCCCATTAGTATACTCCCATTCATCTCGAAAATATTGGAGAGGATTGTCTGTATACAATTCACTCAATATTTAGAGGAAAATAACATCCTACCCATGTGGCAGTCAGGGTTTAGAAAGGGCTGCGGGACGGCCACTGCTTTGGCAGATTGTAGTTGATAACCTTTGGTGAGACTCCTATAAATGTACATTTGAATGGAGTTGCCATTGAGCGTGTGGGCAAAGCTAGGAATTTGGGGCTGCTTTTTGACAGCCACCTGAACTTTGAAACTCATGTTGCAGGTTGTGTTCGAAGCTGTTTTTACAGACTCAAGCTGCTTCACAAAATAAGATCTTACTTAAGTGAACGGCTTCGAATAACACTCTGCGAATCACTAATATTTTCGAGACTTAACTATTGTGATATTGTATATGGCCCGTGTTTACTTACAAGATCTATAAAACTAATACAACGGGTACAAAATGCGTGTGCACGTTTCTGCTTTCATGTTCCCCCTAGATCACATGTCACTCCATTTTTAAATAGTTCTCATATGCTGAAAATGGAAGCACGCAGGAAAGTACACTTAGCTACACTCCTTTTTGGAGTTATTAGGTCCCGACGTCCACGTTATCTATTTGATAAGTTGAGATGGGCACGACGAGAGAGCAGGTATGCCGAGCGGACTTGCACAAATATCTTCGAGACCATAAAACACCGAACTGTGGCTTTTCAGGGATCTTTCAGGTTTGCCGCCTCGCGGTGCTGGAACGACATCCCTCCTCCATTGCGAACTGGAAACAGTAGGGACGTTCAGGAAATATTTTACAAAGAAACTGCTTTGGGAACAAGTACAATTATACTCACAAAATGAATCTTCACGTCACGGGAAGGAGTATGGGGCGATTTCCAGTAACCGCTGAGGTAAATTACTCTGAGCAGCCGCAAGGTCTGTCCTTGTTTTTTGTTGACCGCACTGGTTCGGAGCAATTGAAGATGACAAACATGGTTCGTTCGCATCACACATCTAATTCATTAAACCAATACACTTCAGTATAAACAGATTTAGTTCGACTTTATATTAAATGCAATGTTTTAATTAGGGTGTAACACAATATCACACAAAACAATAGAATTGTCAAACGAGTCTTTTTTTATTTTTATTTTTATTCCAGTTTCAATCCAAAGCACTATTTTACCGTCTGTAATTTTTTGAATTAAAGATTCTCAGTACACGCAATTGTATAAATATTTTACTTATTTTTATATTGTATTTTAAGTATATTTATATATCACATATACACGTCACTCATCCAAGGGTCCCTCCATAAAACCAGCGCTTTGACGGATACTATGCCGTCTAAGTTTATGCTGAGGTGGGACCTATTTGGCAAACAGCACTAGCTCGTAAGTAACGAGTTCCTAAGATTACTTATACCTGTTTTCTTTTCCTTTTTTTTTGTTTGCTCCTATTGTTAAATAATTGTTTATCGTTTTTTTTATCTTCTTAATTTTATATAAAAAAATGCTTTTTTTTTTAATGTGTTCACATTATTATGTTTACCTTTTTGGTGTTTGTTATTTTGTATGTGTTGTTTATGCCAATAAACGTTTACTTTCTTTACTTTCTTTCTTTATTTATGATGAACGTTTTACTCATGCAAAGTTTAAACTATAATTAGGAATATTTTAACAACCCTAACTTTGAAGCTTAGAGCGCCGCGTAAATATTTGTGTTTGTTTCCAAGTCGTGGATATTTATGCACGTTATTATGCATAAGTTTATCCACAAGGCTTTATGCCAGATACTCGTAAAAGCGATAACAAGATCAAAATAAAAAGAGTGAACAATGGTGAGGTTATTTTGACGAGGCAATAATCACGTTAACCGATACTTGAAGGGCATGGAAAGCCGATGTATGTAAACTTTAGGAATAGTTCTGGATGTTTATGTGAATTCGTTTCTTCAGAAATGGATATTATCGTCATCGTATTGTAAACTTAAAATATGCAATCAAATTGTTCTATTACCTATAATACGTAATTTTTAGACTGTTTCCATTTGTTCACTGTAGTTTTTGCAACACAGCCATGCTCTTTTTTAGAATTTTCCCCTTACAAAATCTATGGCTCGTTTGACTTGGCTTAATATTTTGTGATTTTCCATACATAAACTGGCTGAATTATTTGACATTTTTGATGTTAGCGAGACTCCATCCGTCTATGCTAAAAATGTATTCAGAATAGGGTTATCGTGGAAGCAAGAACTAAATCAAAGTGTCTTTGCTGTACCGACCGCGTTAAATTCACTCAAACAACTCCTGAGACCCAAAGTAATTTCTCTCGTCTAACTTATTATAACAGAATTAGATACCTTCACATTTATGACGGCATCTCGAAACTCGGAGCAACGCCCTCGCGCTGTTTGGCAAAATGGCGTAGCAATGTACAGGGATTAGTTATCCTAAACTAACACAAACTGTACCAAATACTGCAAACTGGTAACAATGTGTGGAAAATACGTGCTCGTTACGTAACAATAACAAGACCTTGTTAAGTTGAAATACGGTTTAAATTTGATAGTCATAATGTGATTTTCGTAACGACATTTGGGTAGTTGTTAGTAACTAGCATCTTGCAGTGTTAATGATGTCACTTATATCTACTATAGTGACAGTTTGTATCCTGAAATCTGAAAACAATGAATTTGAGAAATAATAAGTAATTTGGTAGTGGAAAAATAACTGAGTAGCGTTTACGTAACGGTTGAAAGAGGTCAACCCTTAACGTAATCGACCTATGATCTGGTTAAAAGGCGGTTAGCTGATGAATCTTAACTGCTAAGTATCAGTAAGCGTAAAAGTAAATAGGCCATTATTCAGCAGTGAACTTCTTGCTCTCATTATCATCAGCTCATTATACGTCCTCACTAAGGGAACTAGCCTACCCGGATAGGGTATATAGGACTTAGTCGTCCACGCAAGTCCAATGGAGATTGGCTGACTTCACGCACAACCATTAAATTTCTTGGTAGGCGTGCGCAGGTTTCCTCACGATGTTTTTCATAACCGTAAGAACGTCGGATAAACGTTCGTATAAATTTCAAAAAATACGTGGCGGGGTTTGAATCTGCGCCCTCCAGATTGGAAGGCAACAGTCCACACCGATTAGCTACCGACGCTCTACTCTTACTCTTCTTGCACTGCACTGTAAAAGTGAATTCATAAATTCACAAGAAATACAAGTACATTTACAGAATTTGAACTACCTCTATTTTAAGTATGATTCATTATATATACGTTTAATACGTATATTTAATGCTATTATAAAGCATATTTCAGTCACAATATCCTCTGGTATTTAAACTAAACAAAATAATAAATAATGCATTTTTTTCTCAGTTCTTTACAACATAAAACTCATCTTTTTCTTCCTTGTATCCAATCCGGTATTCTTCAGACAATCGTAAAATAGGGTGGATATTTATTGCTTGTGATACTAGAAATACTAATCGTCTTAATGTATTATACAGGATGCAAGCACAATCGAGCCAGCAACGAGCCAAGCCACCGCAATGGACGTCACAGGGACCACACATGCGACAGTTCCTGGGCTCTCATACAAAGCGCTGCTTCCTTCATGTCTGAGAGACACCCTGATACCTTGGAGTTCGTGCTTTGGACAGGGTGAGTGTTTGGATTGAGATCATCTTATTTCAATAGTTCTTAGCTGGTCGTGAAAGAATGCAAGCAGTTGAAGACAATACGCCTTTTATTGTTTTCAACATCTTCCTACGTACTTCACATCTTATGTCTTTCAGAGCACGGAAGGATTCATGATTATTGTTTCGATTACCTGGTGGTTGCTTAACTTGCAACGTCGTCAACCGATCTTAATAGCCACTTTGCTCTAGAGTCCATTTTTTAAACTCACTAATGATCCTTCAACCCTTTTATGATTAAAGGATTTTAGGCTTTTGTCTGTTCCTGAGGTGATGATCCACTGTCTCGGGAAAGCTTTAATTCTTAGCAGAATAATTTTAAGGTTTATGATATTACAGAAAAAAAATCTCATCGTAATTAAAATGGCCTTGTGCGCGTGTGCGCCACTGACCCCAGGAACAAATCTTAAACTTAGAGTGTTATATGATTTCTTTCCAAAATATTTATATATATACGAGGATGAAATATCATATTTCATCCTCGTAAACCCGTCAAAAGCGTCAAAAGCGTCCCATAGGTTTTGAAGTTAACATTTCCTATTGCAAAGGATATCGAAGCAACTTTCAATATCGGCTTGCACCTACCACTTGTGAGGCAAAGCGCTGCTCAACATTGTTCGGTTTCACAGCAAGCGTGATTTCCGTCCTGTCGACTCGTTCCATAAATCCTTTTCGGTGGTGTTTGTGCTATTGTCGGCAGTCGCTACTGGCTGGATTGACTTTCGGATTGAGTTTTGCACGCGCGGCAAGTGTGGACAAAAACAATTTGGTATTCCATTTTCAAAATCTTGCACATTTTTAGTTTTTTTTAGTACTTGGATGTTTTTTTTCATGTTATAGGAAACAAACGAACACGGAAGATACCTGATGAAAAGTGTTTACATACGCCCAGTGACAAAGATGCGTTGCTTACCATTTCCGAACAAATACGCCATATTTTTAAAGGTTTCTATATCATATCTGCCAGAAATACTGATGCTGGTAGGTCATTCCATAGCAAAATACGTGGAATAACTAAGCAGCAGTTATTTGATCGAACGCTCTGCGTTGTACACTAACAATAAGAAGGAAAAGGTATTTATATTTATATGGGTGCACCTGTGCCTTATGAAGCTAAAGGCGGTAATGGGAGGGAAGTATTGCCTAGCCCTGTGGAGCATTGCAAGCTAAAGGACAAAGACAATTTGGATTCTATTAGAAGCCAATTTGGCTTTGTACATACATAGGGGAATATTCCAAACTTAAGACACATAACAAACGGAACGTTTTGAGCAGTAATAACGCATACTTGTGACTTTGTGGGGTAAATGAAACGTCATTGTTTCTTGCCTACTGTGAGATATCTCACGAAAAAAGACACAATTTATTCAAATCTGCTATGCAATGATTGCCCCGAGGGACAGGATCTGCCTAGGTGTAGTGCATCTCCGGTATTGTTATTCGTATAACTACTCGTATGATACTTAATATTCTAGCAATGTGTCATCAGGCCTTATCCATCTTTTCAGATGATTGAAGCAGCGCCTAATCGGAGAGAGCAATGACGCTCGTGACTAAATAAGCCGATTCTAGAACGACACTTACGTCCGCACTTATCGCACGCAAATTGAGAGTCCGTTGTACGGACTGCTCATCGATATGCCTTTTAGCCCGTTTTTTGGCTAAGTTGAGGAACCAGGCGTCATCGTGGGTCTTACAGCCCTCGGAGATGATCCTCCTCCACACTACACGGTCTGAAGCCAGGTCCTCCCACTTATCGAGGTCGATATCAAACGCGATCATGTCGCGTTTCGCGCAATCTTTGAAGCGTAATAAAGGTCTCCCAACTTTACGTTTGCAAACGCGACTTGACTCAACAAAGTTTGCCTCGGCAAACGAGTGCTGGGCATACGGTGCACATGCCCTAGGCAGCTGTGCTATTTCCAGCACTCTCTCATTTGTCACCTGTCTTTCCAAGTGATGTTCAAAATGCTCCGAAGACACCGCATGTGGAAGGTATTAAGCCGACGTTCCTGCCTAGCGTACGACGTCCAGGTTTCAGCCCCGTACAAGAGTATGCTCAAGACGCATGACTGATACACGGTCATCTTGGTACTAATTGTAAGGTGTTTATTATTCCATACTCTCGTACGCAGTCTACCGAACGTCGTGGCCGCTTGCAATGCGGATATCAATCTCTCGTCGAGGGAAAGATTGCTCGACACGGTCGACCCTAAGTAGCAGAATTTGTCGACTACCTCCAAAGGCGCACTATCCAGCAAGACGGTCGGCTGGGAGGTGCAGCTCTGCGCTAGAATCACGGTTTTTTAGCATTAATTGACATGGAAAACAGGGAGCACGCGTACGAGAATTTGTCCAGCAGAACTTGGAGCTCTTGGGGGGTTTTTGCTACAAAGGCCGCGTCGTCGGCAAAGAGCAGGCTGTCGATAAATAAGTCATCGCGGTTACGGCAAGACTTGAGGTGATAGAGTTTGTATATATTTACCGTCTGCTCTAGTGTGCAAATGAACTCCCTGCTGTGTGTCACCGAAGGCGACCTTAGCAACAGCGCAAAGAATATGCCGAATAGTGTAGGCGCTAGAAGCAGCCTTGGCGAACTCCTCTCCGCATCGCAAACGTGTCAGAAGATTGCCCATTAAAGATGATGGTCCCTTCCATGCGTCATGAAAGGATTTCACCAGCTTCAGTAGCTTCGGGGGACATCCTATTTTCTCAAGTGCAGCGTATAGTCCTCCTGCTGACGGTGTCAAAAGCTTGTTTAGGTCAACGAACGCTATTATAGGGGAGTGTTCTGCTCGCGGCACTTCTCTTGAAGTTGTCGGAGAGTGAAAATCATATCCGTAGTGGATCGCCGGGAGCGGAAGCCACACTGTTCCTCAGATATACGCGGTCGCAAGTCTTTGCAACTTTGTCAGCAAGACCCGTGCAAAAAGCTTGCCGACGATGCTTAGAAGGAAATACCACGATAAGAGTTACAGTCGCCGCGGTCACCTTTCCCTTTATACAAGGTTACAAATTAGCATGCGCATATCCTTCGGAAATGTTCAGACTCCCAGCATTTTCCCAGGAGATTATGAAGCACTGGTAACATACACTCAAGTTTCAAGAGTTCGGTTAAAACACATCCATCCAGGACTCTTGCCGCGCTTAAGCCGCATCATGGCGTCGTGTAGGTCTCACGGTAGGTAGAGTATCGAGCTCAGTCATGGTAGGTAGGACCGGAATTGAATCCACTGCTACGGACTGATCTCCACTGGACGAGTACAGTTCAGTGTAGTGCTCCACCCACCGATTGAGTTGACGGTTCCCGTCAGTAATGACTGACCCGTCCTTCTCCTTCAGAGGGGCTGTCTTCTTTGGCACGGGGCCGAGCGCCGTTTTGATCCCGCGTAGACACCATGGAAGTTTCCTGTGGCGCAGTCTTGTATACTCTGCAAGTACCGTCCAATATGTGTTAGCTAACTGGCGGCAAGTTCGCTGAACAGTGATTGAGTCAACAATAATTAACATAATTGAAATTAATACCATACAATGTTTTATACGAAATCACTTCTTCTGGTTTCACATTCACATTGGTATTTTATACATTTCTGTGTTCCCTTTTTGATGTCATCATAGAATTAAAATTATTGTAAGAAAGTGATTTCGAATAATTTAAAACTAGGTTCAAGATAAATCAAATAATGAGCACATTTTACAAATTAAAATGTTATTTTGAAATTCAACGGTAAACGTGAAATATGCATCGGTTAATACTGTTCGTAGTTACAGAAAAATAGCGTGTAAGCGTCAGCTACCTGTCAGTATCCATCATGGCGTGTTCGAAGAAAAACACGGAAAACGGACATCGATATGTTAGCCTTATTACTAGGTAGCTCCCGACTGTAATTTCGCTAAATTCAAAAATATCGTAAATAACCGTATTCATTTTGACCAGTGAATACTTTAAGTTTTTGTAGACATTTGACTTGACTTTTCATTTTCTATCGTCCGTATCCAATGATGTTAAAATTATATATTCGTGATATGCTCACAAAACATCGAAAAAAGTGTTCCGAATGAATTTCGAATGAGAATACATTTACCTAAACAAAAGAGTACAAACTGTACTCTCTTCGGCGGTTCGTTTTTACCTTTATATACAGAATATAATTGTCTGTATCACGGTTATGATGATTTCATCGTCAGCTTATAAACATCCCCGCCGAGGGACACGAGCCCTTGATCCTGGTCATGAGTTGCTTTTAGTTTGCCAGTTACGTTTTTATATTAATCAACGATAAATATTAACGCTTCTAGTTCTAAACTTAAGAACTACTTTAACTTTCAGGGCTACAATTCCACGAATTTACTAGACATTATGACACTTTACAAACCAACTGTTTTGGTACTTTGGTGCAACTTTAATGTTTATGATTTAAAATGATAATTTTAAAGTAGAATGAATAGTTTAATAGTATAAATGGTACTAAACGGAATAAATGACTGCAACTTTATTTTTGGGACACAATTATGATCCTATTAGCGCATTTCAAAATTTTCGGAATTGTAGCCCGGTTTAATTACAAGTGATTTTCTAATAACATACCTTAACACAGCGAGTTTAGAAACTACTCTTGTCACTGTGGTCCAATAAACTCAAATAATACCAAAGTGCGAAAACCTATACAAGAAAACAATAACAGGCGACAGCGCTGTTTGCAAAAGAAGATACATTTGTCTGAGCATTTCGTTTGTCTTTTTTGCCTACGGCCTATGGATATTTTTCAACGTCGTATTACTTCCTGCGTAACAGTAAATAAGATTCTAGTTATTTAGTACTCTGTTTTTACATTTGTATTCAGCAGCTTGTTATATTTGACGCGGTGACAATATGCTATGGAAAATACTTCGTCGTAATAAGTTAAACGTACATACCACAGATATGCTTTAGACCTCTTTTTAGGGTTCCGCAGCCAAGTGGCAAAAAAGGATATATGGATGGACAGATAGATTCATCATGTCTTTCTGTCCGTCTGTATGTCACTCCCTATTTTCTCCGAAAATATAAGAACTTTACTTACTGTTGTATTTTCTAACAAGGTTTTTTTTGTCCACAGAGATATACTCTCCTCTTCCCTCGAGCACACATCTGATGAGTTCAAGTTAGAGGCTGTCCGCAACGTCACCGACATCCTGAGTCGGACGTTCAGCAGTCAGTTCGTGTTCCCAGCCTTGGGCCACAATGACCCGCCTCCATCTCGAAAACTGGTGGATATGTGGATGCAGTGGCTGCCATCAGATGCTTTGCAGACCTTTGAGACAGGTACAGTTTTGTTCGTTCTTTATGAAGCGTGGTAGACTCGATACTGAGTCGTCTAGGTACTACGGCAGTGCCAGATATCGTCTCATGAAATAGGAGTGTTTTGTACTTCTTTATTTCGGAATGAGGGGAATAATACCTTAGCTAGTTAAATTACTGGTTATAAGAGACTCACAATCTGTTGTCTAGGGTGACGGACGCTGGGCGGTGTTGGTAGAAAATAACAGGTAGGTATTGTTATTAATAACATTTTCACCAACAATTCTCTGTCATGGTCAGGGTATAACTAACCACCAGGTGAGCGAACTGACCGTCCCGTACACTCTAGAAAAGAGTAACATTTATGACTACTGTAATTATTTGACGACCCATATGGTACACATCAAAGGTCATCATGACATGACATGAAAGGTGAACATGGACAAGACAAAAGTCGTGTCTAATACCCATGTCGTACCTATACCGTTATCAGTTGGAAGTTCTGTCCTCAAAGTTGTAGACGAATATGTGTACCTGGAACAGTTAGTCCAAATGGGTAGGTCCAACTTCGAGAAGAAGGTTTCTCGTCGAATCCAATTAGGATGGGTAGCGTTCGGGAAGTTAAGGCAGATTTTTTCGTCCAAAATACCTTAGTGCCTCAAGACGAAGGTCTTTGACCAGTGTGTGTTGCCAGTTATGACACACGGAAGCGAAAGGTGGTCGGTCACTAAGGGCCTCTTGAACAGGCTTAAGGTTGCTCAGCGTGCTATGGAGAGGGCTATGTTAGGTGTTTCCCTACGCGATAAAATCCGAAACGAGGATATCCGTAGGAGAACTAGGGTGACCGACATAGCTCAAAGGATAAGCAAGTTGAAGTGGCAGTGGGCAGGGCACATAGTGCGTAGAACCGATGGCCAATGGGGCGGAAAGTGGCGTCCACGTAACGGAAAGCGAAGCGTAGGCCGACCCCCAACCAGATGGAAGGATGACCTGGTTAAGGTGGCGGGTAGCAGATGGGTGTGAACTGCTAGGGATCGGCCCGCGTGGAAATCATTAAGGGAGGCCTTTGTTCAGCAGTGGACATTTTAGGCTGTGATGATGATAATGAAAGGTCATCAAATAATTACAAGGTCAAACCTGGAACCCTTAGTTTTGTAGTCATTGTAATGTTTGAGATATCGTATAAAATTAATATGTGTGTGCATGGACATGTTTTTGCATTGTTTTTTGGATGTTTCCATATTTTATATGCATGTATTTACAAAAAGTAAATAAGTATTTATTAAGCATTCCTTTTTAGCATCAATATGACAAGTTGCTTGCTTAAATTGGGCTAGATGGCGACATGTGAATGTCCGTGGATATTAATTTTACTATCTAAAATATCACTATGATAATTTTTGAAGAACCATCTTCTGTCTACTTCTTTAAAAATTCTTCAATCTGTGCGATGTATGCATCCTTTTAATATGTGTATTATTAAAGTGCGTGTATGTAGTAGTCCCTTTTTGAAGGTAGCCATGGAAGACCAGCGTCATGGTGTCTTCATTACCATGGCTGATGCTGAGTGGTATATCTTTTCTATGTCTTTAGATTTTAGTTTTTATGTTTAAGTAATATTGTATCATCATCAGCTCATTAAACGTCCCCACCGGGGGGCACGAGCCTACCCGTATAGACCCGTGATTTGTCGTCTACGCGGGCCCAGTGCGGATTGGACGACTTCACACACACAACCTTCGAATCTCTTCACAGATTCGGATCTCTTACATTGTATACTGTCACAGAATAAACATTTATTTATTTCTTTCTTTCTTTAATATCATACTATTCTCACGATATTGTACTACATTCCTCGATTTCAACTAGCAATACTGTTCATGTCATCGCATCAAAATATCTGCGGATTTACCCGTGAGCGCTTTTCACTCCACGGTTTCCAATCCAGAAATTTCCACCAGGAATTATTTTTCAGTGACGTGGCCTGCCTTTTCCTATTCAAATATAGCTACACGTTTGATAACATCAGCAACCTCGCTGCCTTAACAGATATTTCTCACCAGATAGTAACACTGAGTATGTTGATTTTTTTTTACTAAATACTTGAGTGCATTTGAGTGCTAACTCAACTGATGGAAAGTGACGATGCAGCTTACTTAGTCTATCACGCAAACTCAAATAAAGCCTATCCACTCTTGCTTTGAAAACCCCTGCATTTGACGTATCGGGAAATACAAAAGCAAGAAGGACATTCTACTGCCGTGCAGTTCGGAAGATGAAGAAGAAACCGTACTTTTATGTGCGAATAGATATTATATTGACAACAAACGCGTGGATCCCCTCCATATGGCGAGTTGTCCGATAGTGAAATGGTGCTGGAGGAATCAAATTGTGCAAACACAACCCATACTCTCCGAAATGCAACCTGTTAAAGATGGACAGATATGATTGTAAAGGGAGATGTTCATGACTTTGTAGCCTTTCGGTGATATGCTCATCCCCGATTAGTCTTCCTGCCCGTCAATCTATTGCATCCAGGGCTTCTTAGCTGGTATCGGGCAGATTACTAATAAAATATAATAAATTAATATTTACTACGTCATGTCATGTCACACCATAAATTGACATCTATTAAAAACATATACAGAAACTGTATCCAAACACGCAGTCGTGACAATATTAGTAATTCTATAAATTATTACTGCCGTCCGGCTAGTGTGGGACCCAAACTTGTTTATCATGCGAGCGTTGATTTGTGCGGCTTCGTTAGAATGCCTAGTGGCATTAATACAAAAGGTGTATATACCAAATCATATAAGCATACTAGTTTCCGCTCGCGACTTGGTACGCGTGGTATAGTTACTTTCGGTTGACGCTAACTTAAAATTTAAATCGGACCCATAGTTCCTTGAATTAGCGCTTTCAAGCAAACAATCAAACTTCAGCTTTATACTATTAATATGGATCATTTAGTAGATAATAAAGTTTAGATCGTTAAAGCTGTGGTTCAGATTAGTTACGATGTAAACCTTTAGAAACATGTTTTTCGTATTAATAAGAGAGACACATATTTATTAGAAATCAAGACGAAATAAACATGTATATAGGTACTTGTGATAACTAATTGTGATCAAAGAGTTTCATTTAATTTTAATAAGGATAAGAAACCCTTATCCTAAACGACTATACATACATTTACTATAGGAGTTATAAATAAGAGCGAGAGTTATAAGTAACCTAGTACTATGAATGAGAAACCTAGGTATGCCTACTAGGGCTCCACCAACAAGCCAACGGACGGCTTAAGGAGACGGTGGAATAGACTCATGAAAATAAGTATGTGACATGTAGTTCAAACTATTCGAAGTCAATGTAAGTAGTGAAAAGACTAAGTTATTCTTACCAGTACGCATTTTTAAGAAATTCTGTTTCTTAGTCACTTAGGTGATTTAAAAATACAATTATAAGAATAACGAATGCGAAGGCAATCTATTTAATTGCATATCTGTCAAATATAAAAGCCATGTCAAAAATGAAAAGTATTTTCGCTTAACGACGGCTCTTTACAAATTACAGAACATGACTTTTATAAACCTCCACAATAATATTCAAAGTACCAAATCAATTTTCCCAATCCTCTTTGAGGAGATTGAAAGGTCTTTTATTTGCAATTTGTAATATTTATTGCAGGGAATTCGGCAAGGATCAATATTTCAAGATGATTGCTCCAATTCTTATTTACCTGCGTGGTATGGCATTTTGTTTCGGCAATAAAGCTTGAACGGTTACATCAATTAGGCTTCAATCATTACTCGGTTTTATAAAAGTCTTTTTTTTCAATGCCAAGTTTAAATCATAATGTGACGCCACGTTGAAAGACTGCCATTACCTTTCATGGAATAAATATTGTAAAAAGCGACTAAGGTTGCAAACAAGGATTTGTTTTTAAAATATGTAAAAAAAGACTGTAAAGAAAAACAGTTATATCGTTAAACTGAACTAATATAAATATTCACAGACATTCACACTATTTGGTCCATTCATCTCAAAATGAGATCATTATAAAGCCTAATAATTTCCACTACTGAACAACCTTAATGACTTCCATGCGGACCGATTTTAAGCAGCCGTAATCCACCCCAGTTAACCAGGGCATCAGCCCATTTGTTTCAAGGCCGGTCTTCGCTTCTCTTGCCGATACGTGAACGCTACTAAAGAATCTAAAACCCCTATTGGCTTGCAGTCCAATGCACCATTAGCCCTACCACAGCCACTTCCATTCGCTAATCCTGCAGGCTATATCTGTCTCACTAGTTCTTCTAGGGATTTCATAATTTCGGATTATATATTGCGTAAGGAAACATAAACCTTTCCATGGTACTTTCGGTGACCTTGTACTTATTTAAAAGGCGCTAAGTTAACCTACTTAGAAAATCTTAGACCAAAACTTTGAGTTACAGTGTTTTTACTTATTTAATTAACAGTTTGAAGGTTTAAAATTAAACCTTATAATGTACTACAATATTTTTTTTTCAGCTTGTAGATTTATCTAGAACTATAAACAGAGTTGTACTTTTATTTATGATCGTATCATGTTGTGAATGTACAACTGTCGACGCCCCTGTCCTAGATTTGGTAGTAAATTATTCAAAGGGCTTCTAATCACTTCGTCCCTGTATATACCAATCATTGCACGCATGTTCTAAGCTATTGAAATATAATATTAGTATCTTAGTATTTGACTATTATGAAAGGTTACTTTTGATAGGCTTAGGTAATGGAATATGTACATAGGCTATTTAAGTCTTTTCTAGAAAAGTCCTAATATACGACGACCTATTTGGTGTTGCGGTTGAGACGTCGGCCGCAACACCAAGGGTTCCGGGTTCGATCCCCGGGCAATACAAACATTTGTGTGCATGAACATATCTGTTTGTAATGGTCTGGGTGTTTTCTTTGTATAATATGTATGTATTTACAAAAAAATGTATATAGGTATGTTTATCCGTTGTTTAGTACCATAATACAGGCTTAACCACAGACATCCGAATATACAATTAGACTGGACAAGCCGCCAAGTTTATAGGCAGTCCCAGTGTCGCAATTTCTTTTCGGTTCTTACCTTTGAAAAGTTATTATATTTCTTGGTAAATTTACTGATTCATTGCGATGATGGCATATTACAATTGCACAGGATGGCATTTTGGAAAAAAACGGTTATTCGTGCGTCTTGACTCGTCTCACAGAGCGTAAACTGGCAGCCAGTGTATGCTCGTTGAGCTTACATTTGTTGCATTTAAAAACGCGGCTTGCCCCGTCTCCTGTATTGGGAATCTGTGGGCTTAACGCTTAACTTGGGGCTAGATGGCGCTGTGTGAATGTCAGTAGATATTTATTATTATTTATTATAATATTTGATGAATGCCGACTGCTAGGGATCGGCCGGAATTGAAGTCGTTAGGGGAGATTCATAATAAACTACATGTATAACACTAATATATAATGTCGAGTTCAAGTTTTAGGAGGCATGCAAAGCCTTTGGTCCCAGCAACTATCTTAGAATGTAGACACCCACTAAATTTAACCCGTGAAGCGGTTTCCGACTCAATTTTCCCGTCACCATGCGGTGTATAAAAAGCCTGAACCGGACAGTGTTACGTTAAACGCTGTTTTAAAAACAAAAGCAGGATATCATTACAGCTTTATGCTTTTTATTCAGAATTGAACCAATTACAACAACTCAAAGTGCATCTTATGTGTTTCTGGCTACTTGCCAACACTGAACCGGGGCAGCAAATGACGCAACCGAATGATTAAAAAGCAAGAAAGTTATATTTTTGTTTTAAATAACACTTATATAGTGTTGAGTACATAAGTGTTATTAATAACAAAAAAAATATTTTAATCATATTAAAATGGTTATGAAAAGATAATTAAATAGAATAGTTGCGTTGTGCATAGTAGCATACTTTCGCTTTGATCAAAATTAAGGAACATTAAATATAAATCAAAATAAATATGACTACTTGCTTCAGAAGATACGTGAAGCCGATGTCCCCGTTACACTAATGGAACCACAAATCATCAGAAACTCACCGACACATATAAAACTAAAGCTTTGTAACATTTTTAATCCGATATATTTTCAAGGAACAACCCACCAAGACATTTTTATCACAGCTATTTTTAAAGCGAACTTCTTCTTAAGCAAGTTGGGAAACCAACAGTCGTAAAGATCGATTTAGGAGACTTCGAATGTCCGGGGCCGTGGTATGTCAATTTGTGGCCGGGAAGTTAAAGGGAAATGTGATAAGGAAATTTTTGAACTTCCCGGTTACAAGTGACTTTTAATCTTCTTACAATTGATTTAAAGTCGCTGATATAAGAATACTTCGCTTAGGGAGATATGACACTGAAGGTTAACCGTTTGAACTTTGAGGACGGACAAATGAAGGTTATTTGATTATAATCATTGAGCATTATTACATATAATCTTTTGAGGGTTGTATACGAGTATCTTTAAAGGATTTTTTTAACTACGCTATGATTACAAGTGTCAATGTGGTTGCCATTTTCTAATTTTAGAAAAAACCTTAAATTAATAAAAAAACAACAAATTGAAAGAACACGATAAGATGAAGAAATCAGAATGTATGATAATGAGCTGAGATGTCCATAGAGTTGTGTCTCGCTAAAAATAGACAGATTTCAGTTTCTTTAAACTCTTCTTAAGACAAGTACACTTGAAATAGGCAGATAATTGGTCATCCAATTGTTATTATCATTAATATCAAACACTAATAATGGTTATTCATCAATTACGAAATATACATTACATTATTGTAAGCAATTGTTTTTTCTTCGTCTTTGATTATAGCAGCATATTAATATATGATACCTACTATAGGCATGATGACTGGGTCCTGAAATCGTAAGAACTATTTCATATTATTACAAATCTGGGTTAAATATAACGATGTTCTTACTCTCAGCTCGAAAACTCATGTTTCATGAATTTTATTAGTCTTCAAATTAGATGGGCAAGTCCATTTTTAAAGTACATTAATTGTCAAAAATTTGTTAACAAAAGGATAACACATACAATTTAAAGCAACTTTTGCTATGAAACCGTTTTAGTAAACGCAACATTTAATATAGTTGTAGTACAAAATTTACAAACTATGCATACTAATTACTGATGCGTGACGTCATAACTAGGTAGCCATTTGTATGAAGCGTTTTTGGGAAAGGCCATTAATGTGTTTTTAGAATTGGAAAATCTCTGTGAGTTTTAATGTTAACTGAGTATTTTTTTACCAATGTCTCTATTATTATGCGGTCCATCGATATAATAACAGAAAAAAAAATTGTCATCATCCCTATTGATATTTTTGTCGATTTCCGTAAATATGAAATTTTATTTAGAATGCTTCAAAATGTCTATTCACTCATCGTACCTTGATGCATCCTGTTGAATAATGTAAGAGGCTATCGATGAATCGCTTGAACTGGAGGCGTAACGGATTATAATGGTCAACGATGAAAGCCAGTTTGCAATTTGAGCAAATTTATGCAATAACTGCACAAGCTATATTAACTGCAATGTATTCGAATCTAAAAATACTTGCAATAATTTCGAAAACCTGTTCTAGAAATTGGTGCATGTTGGTATTATGGAATCGTATTTAATTTTTTATAAAAATAATGGCTTATTGGTGTGGACTGTTGCTATCTCATGTGGGGGGTTCAGGTACAAATTCCGCCACGTATCAATGTCTTTTCGAATTTTCGAAATTATATGTACGTTTATCCGACGCTCTTACGGCGAAGAAAAACATCATGAAGAATCCTGAACACGCCTGCTAAGAGATTCAATGGTTGTGTGTGAAGTTGGCCAATCCGCACTGGGCCCGCGTGGACGACTATGTCCTAATCACTCTTAACGGGTAGGTTAGTGCCACTTGGTGTGGACGTTTCTGAGCTGATGATGATGATGTTTCTAACTTTTGGTAACTAAATAACATTTTTATTATGCAGAAAAATCAATATTGTAAAACAACTAAATTAGTAAATAATTACTTGATGCGTTGTGATTAACACATTCCGGAGTTATTTGCTTCGGAAATTACTTCTATAAATAATAATATACGAACTTTGAGTGTATCTTGCCGACAGGCTTTCAGCATGAAATCTTGTAATATAATATGCTCCAAGTTCAATGGCCCAAAACCTTGGATGCTGTCCATGTACCGTGTATACACAAAGTCACGTCATTAAGTAAGTGCTAGGTTCCAAATCTAATTTAAGAAAGTGGCTGTAACTTTTGTTATACATTTTACTCAATAAATTAGTAATGCAGTTTCAAAGATACTCATATTTTATTAAGACTGCATATAATACTTGTATCTTCTATCAATATGTGCATTTGAACCATAATCAAAGGTGACCTTTGGACGTACGTTCATGAATGAATCGAGCTTGTAGACTTTTAAAAACTCAATTCCACTCATCGAATACTATATTATCCCGTTATTTTTTTATGTATCTTATGTGAAATGAAAATAATATCTGAAAAAACAACCGGAAGTGAGGTCATAATTTTACATGCGGACAAAATCAGGCATTTTCAGGGGTGTCGACTTTAGTTATATGGTTTCTCAGACTATATTCAAAAATATTTATGTATCTGATCCATAGGACTTTTGTACGGCCGGCTCTTCGACTAATAGCGATGTCATCAATTGTATCTCTTTAATATAAATAATAAGTTTGTATCCACTTACATCTAGCCCTTAAGTTAAGCATGAAGCGAATTTGGTTCTAAATAAACATATGTCTTATTACATAGGTGGCTACTACACCATCGAGCAGTCGCACAGCAAGCTCAGGATCGTCGTGTTGAACAGCGTGCTGTGGGCAGGTGGTGCTGCAAGAACAGACGGTCCTCACACACACAAGGGGAGAGCCCAGTGGGAGTGGTTGGAACAGGTCCTGCTCAAGGCTAGAAGGAAGAATGAAATGGTAATTTATAGAAAGATTTAAAAAGTTTTTCAATAAGGTACCGCAAAATATTATTGCCATTTTACATGTTTAAAGTTAGAATCAAACAACACCTGTCTAAAAAAGGGTACTACACTATTGACGAATATTGATGTGATAAAAGTCCGTGGTCTTAAACTGCTCAGCTATTACAGAGATTATAATATATTAAGTGATTGTTTAAAAAAAGACAGAAGAAGAAAGCGCTGTTGAGTTTTCCTGGGTGCTTCTTTCTCAACAGGCCAAACAACTGAAGTGCTTTTTTTTCGAGCATCAAAATTCATAATTTTAGTTTAGTATATTACTCGTAATTGTTTTTTATTGTATTTTTGTATATTATTTGACTTTCATAAGTGCTTATTGTAAGCCTAATCTGAAATAAATGGATTTTGACTTTGGTAAGAACACCATTGAATATTCTTAAAATTACTATGTGGCATTACTGTGGCTAGGTGAATGTGGTGGGCAACAATTTGACTTCGTCTTTAAAAGCATAGTGTTAGCGACCTCCGGCACGATGGAGTGATGCATCTCCAAATGGCTGATAGCAGTTAGCAACAAAAACAAGGGACAGATTTATAAAGCGTGTCACTGAAGAGGTATATGTTCAGTAGAGCACAGAAGAAGCATATCGTGATGCAAAACGTCATGAGTTTGCTGTGGTCTACGTTTTTTGAAATTTCTATGTCATCATCATCATCAGCCTATATCGTTCCATGTAGCGACAGGCCTTCCCACACAGCTATGAGGAGTTTGGGTTGTAACCCACGGCCCAGTTTTTATCAGTATCTATAATGCATTAAATTGTAATTACACTCGGTTGTTTCCTCAACAAAAAGACTTGTCTAACATAGTTTTTTGTTTTTCTTAGGTCTACTTGGTGGCCCATGCTGGCCCAGGAGTGGAAGAGCGTCACAACGCTGGCAGTTCCTCAGCTTCAGGCGGTGGAGAGCTTACTCCATCAGCAAATGGGACTTTTGCACGTGATCAAAGCATTCAGTGACATCATAGCTGGACAGTTCTATGGGCACCGACATGCAGATACTTTCAGGCTCATTTACAGAGAAGGTACAGGTTTATACTACGCTTTCTGTAAATATTATTCGATTTTTAATTGTTTTTGGGGTAAATAAATTATGGTTTGTTACGTGATAAACCTTACAAACCGTTTGCTATTGGTTGAAACTAAAAATTGTATCAACTAAATATTTTTTTTATCACATAACTAGCTTTAGCGTGCGACTTCGTCCGCGTAGAATAGTTACTTTGGCCTCGCTCTCTTTACTTCGTTTATATAGGTGAGTTAAAACTGCAATATCGCATAAGATATTCATTTCAATTGAATGATGTAAAGGGCAAATAAAGTATTTATTTAGATAAGGATTGATATCATATTTATGAAAATAGCTTCACAAAATGATGCAATATTTTAGAATTTTTTTTTAGCAAAAAATATGTTATAGGGAGCTAACCTTAAAAGATAGACAAATGCTGTCGCGGACTTTTTTGTAGACCTTTAAAAGGGTAACAATACTCTCATACATGACTTTTGCGTAACTTTAACCGTTTACGCAGCGTACGCAGCGGAATCTCCAAGTAAGAAAATTTCCCCCCGGATTTTGAAACATTTTTCATTGCTGCTCCGCTTCTATTGCTTGTAGCGTGATGATATATAGCCTATAGCCTTCCTCGTTAAATGAACTATCTAACACTGAAAGATTTTTCAAATCGGACCAGTAGTTCCTGAGATTAGCGCGTTCAAACAAACAAACTCTTCAGCTTTATAATATTAGTATAGATAAAGAATTTCATATTACCATAATCATCACAATAGATTTGAGCAGAATCTACTTGTACGGCATTTTAGATTTCTTTTGGTAAACAGCTTATTACTATTTATCCTAAAGTTTTTTGATTGCAACCAAAATTATGATAATATTTTTATATAATCTACGTTACGTTAAAGATGTATACAAAGATTATTTTTACTGAACATTGATCAATTGATATGCGGAATATTCAACACCTTCGCCTGATTTTTTCCTATTGTCCTCAATCGAATGCTGCCGGTAAGTCCCATCTGAGTTCGCTCTTCAAATTCCATTCTATAACTCCGATTATCCGATTTCATCTTTATTCATGCCGTCAGATCGGGGAATTTTACATCTTATGTCTGTGACAGCAAGAGTATT
>PQWD01003539.1:0-106866 GCA_019425675.1 Leucinodes orbonalis | reverse complement strand
GCCAGAGCTTTTTATTCAATCTTTTTTACAGGACGGTCAGGACGCTCACCTGATGGTAAGTGATACGTCTGACCATGACAGAGCGGCATTGAAGCAGACCAAGAACTGATAGACAGTTATTATTCTCCGTCAATGCTACAATGCGACCGTAACCTGAGACAGCAGATGTTAGGTCTTTCATTGGCTGCAGTGCCCTCATCCCGAAACACAAAAGTGTATATCACTCCTGTTTGACGGAACGATATCTGGCACTGCGGTGGTACCTACCTGGACGATACAGGATCGAGTCTTCCACCTAGTAAGCCTAACCTAACCTTTTATCGGTACTGTTGTCTCCAATCCGCCAGCCAAGCGAGGATATTATTCTAAAACCGCACACTATCAGCAGGGATGCTCTGAGTTCAGATGTGTACAGTCACGGCCTGTTGTAATTGAAGAATCATTCGGATTCGTTATTGTAGCTAAGTTCTACTACTTAACGTCATGCCAGAATTTGAACATTTCCAAACCGCACCAATTTGATGGAAGTCATTCGCAATGCGTTCGAGTATACATTTTCTGTCATTACGTCTATAACAATGATGTTTAATAATAGAACTCAGCTACAGTAACGTCGAAGAAGAGCGTCGGTGGCTCAGTGGTGTGGACTATCGCCTTCCTACCGGGAGGGCTGAGGTTCAAATCCCGACACGTACCAATGTATTTTCGAATTTTCGAAAATATATGTACGTTATCCGACGCTCTTACGGTAAGGAAAACATCGTGAGGAAACCTTCATGCACGCCTGCGAAGAGATTCGAAGGTTGTGTGTGAAGTCGTCCAATCCGCACTGGGCCCGCGTGGACGACTAAGGCCTAATCACCCTATACGGGTAGGCTCGTGCCCCTCGGTGGGGACGTTTAATGAGCTGATGATGATGACAGTAACTAATCCGAACAATTTACAGTATCGATTATCTGATCGTAAGTGACATCTTCTCTCATGATACATTATCGAGACAGACTGTGGTGTTTCCGTTGGATACATTGCTGGTGCTCTATGATTAGCTTTTGTGTTCTTATGGTCTTGCTAATATATCATGAGCCTAGGTGTCACTTACCACCAGGTAAACGATACCGTATACTTCTTCTTACTTCCTTCCCAGAAATAACTTAACTTCTTAGCAACTGCAATGAGGTTCTCCGGGGACCACAAGTAAGCAGTAGTTTCCAATTTCTGCCAGGTATGATGTCTATAGCTTTATCGTTAACGTGTTTCATAAAATAAGTTGGAACTTCATATCAAAAGCATTGTTTCAAGATTCGCCACACGTACCAACTCTATAAATAAGCAACAAATAAAATATAAGAAAGCAATTGGTGCAATAATAAAATGAAAAAGTCTAACATGAGTACGGACGCTCGTAACTCCAGCGTTTACGATTGCTGTAAATATCAGTAAAAGGCTGTTAAACTTCGGACACGCTTGTCGACTGAACATTCATAAACTTCAACAGTAATGGGTTGGATGTATCACACACTATTTTATTGAAAGCTTCACCTTGCAATGAACAAAACAGGGTACTATTTCTGCAATCGAAGTCACTTATCGACGCATGGACTATTATCACTTTTACCAATCATTTTGCAGTTAGGCGTCCACTTGTGAGGATAAACTCGGCTTTGAGCACAGACATCCGAATATACAATTAGACTGGACAAGCCGCTATGTTTATAGGCAGTCCCAGTGTCGCAATTTCTTTTCGGTTCTTACCTGTGAAAAGTTATTATATTTCTTGGTAAATTTACTAATTCATTGCGATGATGGCATGTTACAATTGCACAGGATGGCATTTTGGGAAAAAACGGTAATTTCTTCTAATGTTCGTGCGTCTTGACTCGTCTCACAGAGCGTAAACTGGCAGCCAGTGTATGCTCATTGAGCTTACATTTGTCGCACTTAAAAACGCGGCTTGCCCCATCTCCTGTATTGGGAAATCTGTGGCTTTGAGCATTTCGGATCCACTTCTCTTTGAACACTTAGCCAAAATAAATGTATATTATAAAGTATGTGATTTTATTGAAGTTTATGGAGTTTTTTTTTTGAAAATTTTGGTCAAAAGAAAATTATTTATTCCACTACTTAAACGTCGCGAACCTAAAAAATGGAAATCTATTGTTTTGCGCCTTAAAGCGTCAGTTGCGGTCAAAGGGTTAAAAATAATTTGAATAGGTACAATTATATTCTTACAGATCTTATTAATATCATAGAGCTATCGTTTCGAACCTACTTTCGCCATATTCATGGCTTTTATATCTGCGTAATTTTCAACTTCATATAAATTGTGCGATATAAACCGACGTATTAGAAATTTACGCCATGTTGTATGTATGTGCTAACAACTTCAAAACACGTATAAAGGAATAATAATTTCGTACGTTTAACGACAAGAAAACTGAGTTTATGAGTTTTGACGTTTATTAGTTGGCTTGATGATTGGATATTTATCGTAAATGACTGTCCAATCAAGGAGAGTTTCTTGAGTGTTAAACAAATAAATCATATCAACATCCTTAGCTCATTAAAATTCCTCACCAAAGGGCACGAGCCTACACGTAAAGGGTGTATAGGCCTTAGTCGTCCACGCGGACCCAGTGCGGATTGACCGACTTCACGCACAACCTGTGAATCTCTTCGAAGACGTGCGCAGGTTTCCTCGCGATGTTTTCCTCCGCCGTAAGAGCGTCGGATCAACACATTGGTACGTGGCGGGATTTGAACCTGCGCCCTCCAGATCGGAAGGCAACAGTCCACACTAACGAGCCTCCGACGCTTAATTAAATGTTTAGTGAAGGTAATATGTAGCTTAAAATTTCAGGCATAAAGTTAATGTGCGTTTAAAAATTAGGATTACCAAAAATTAGGTGACAGGAAGATATTTATTCATTTTCTCTTTATTTTAAGAACATAAATTGGTTATTGCAAGGGACCACCCCTGAATCTGCCAGGGGGGTGGTCGATGGTCCTTTCTTTCCATATATTGGGACAATTGTGTACGCTAACCCAAGTAAGGAATTATAAATTTAATCAACAGATTCAAATACCAAAGCCCAAACTGATAACGTCTACCCATTCAAACTTACAATCAATTGATCTAAACAGTCTAAGTGCATTATATTGTACGTTTGTTTGTTCCATCACAATCGGATAAGACCGAGATTTATTGGAAGGGCGAACTGTTTCGAATAATTGAACAATCATTTAAAATATAGGGACGTTGCGGGCCTAGATGACTTTAGGGGCCCAATGTAACGTCAGCTTTTTATCACAGACTTCTATTTTGCTTATAAGGTGACTTCGATCACTATATTTATGTAAAAAATTCAAAGTAAATAGAGTTTTTTATTATTGTTATTGAGCGTCGGTGGCTGAATGGTGTAGACTGTTGCCCTCCTACCGGGAGGGCTGAGGTTCAAATCGCGCCACGTACCAATGTATTTTCGAAATTATATGTACGTTATCCGACGCTCTTAAGGTGAAGGATAACATTGTGAGGAAACCTTCACGCACGCCTGCGAAGAGATTCAAAGGTTGTGTGTGAAGTCGTCCATTCCGCACTGGGCCCGCGTGGACTAAGGCCTAATCACCCTATACGGGTAGGCTCGTGCCCCTCGGTGGGGACGTTTAATGTGCTGATGATTATTATTATTTATAGCTTTTAATATTAAAACGATTCATTTGGTGTAACTTGGTGAGACGTCGGCTCTTACACAAAGGGTTCCGGGTGCGATCTCCGGGTAGTACAAACATTTGTCTGCATGAGCATAGCTGTTTGTATTGGTCCAGACAAGGTGTTTTCTATGTAATATGTATGTATTTACAAAAAAATGTATATAAGTATTTATCTATTTTTGCTCTCTGTGCTTCGTTTAACCGTTTGGTCTCGGATACGACTTGAGGTTGATAGTCGTTAGCATTCACCAAAGCGCACTGATTAGTAGGTTTTAACTAGTGTTACCAGGTGTCCCGATTTACACGGGACGTCCCGATTTTCAGGGGTCTGAGGATCCGTCTCGATCGGGACGCTAAACGTCCCGATTAATTAAAGATGAAATCAGATGTTTAATTGAAAAATATATTTACGCACGTGACTATGACATCACTGTGAAATTCAAAACGGCACGTCATCAGTGTCAAATCACATTTTTACCTGTCCCGATCTGCAACCTTAACCCTTTGACCGCCAATGACGCTTTAAGGCGCCAGACACAATAGATTTTCTATTATGTCTGGATTCCCGGCGTTCAATGGGATAAATCCCGATTTTTTGGCCTCGAGTACCGATTTCAAACAAATTGGACCCGGCAACACTATGCTTAACCCCCCATGCCATATAAAGGCCCAATGTCCCCATAGCATGCTGATTTTGAAAGCCTGTGCCTGAGACATAGATTGTACTAAGTCACGGCGCCGTCAAAATAGTTTAAATCTAATCATGGTTAAGTGTAAATGGTTTACCGTTAACAATCATAAAACCCATAATTACGTGATCAATGGACGAACAGTTAATTCGGCCGGTAACGCATTATCGCCGTTTAGCCGCGCGGACCCGTTTCACTGATCCGAACTTTATTAAGAGTCATCATTCGTGACTTGTTGGGGCGTTAGGTGGTGGTGTTCGAGATAAGAGATGCAGTTTTTCACATATGAGCAGAAGTAATTAAAAATAAAATAAAAAGTTTTATTTATTTAAAGTTACAAGGTTTTTACACCAAGTACAATAAAATGAAAGACTTAACTTTACACAGTAAGTGACATCGGCCTTCACACTAGGCACAGCCTGTCCTGCGAGGCCCTAAATACGAGTGCCAAGCTAGGTTAACACTTTTTACAAATTTAATAATAAAAGAAAAAAAATCACAAGAAATTCATAATTAGTTTTTATAATTAGTAATTATCTGAGTTATGTGAAAAAAAAAATTAAAAAATATATATATCTATTAATACATTTCACACTGGTATCCTTAGCAGCTCATGCTAATGAAATTACCGGGTATAAGAGACCTAACATCTGTTGTCTCGGGTGACGGGCGCAGTGCGGCATTGATGGAGGATATTAACTGTTTATCAGTTGTTGGTCTCCTTCAATGCTGCGCTGTCATGGTCAGGCGTATCACTTACCATCAGGTGAGTGTCCTGACTGTCCTGTTCACTTAGTAACATAAAAAAATGTTGAAAATTTTAGCAAATGTATTACAGCAATATGTTTTTACATTTGAGTCCAATAACACTTCGGTGAGTAAATAAGGTCATCGTCGTCGTGAGCGTCGGTGGATTAATGGTGAGGACTGTTGCCTTCCGATTGGGAGGGCACAATTCAAATCTCTCCACGTACCAATGTATTTCGAATTTTCGAAATTATATGTACGTTATCCGACGCTCTTGTGTGAAAGAAAATATCGTGAGAAAACCTGCGATGAGATGCAAAGGTTGTTGTCTGGCGAAAACCTGAAACTAGAACGAAGTTTGAAGTAGTTCTTCTGATTGCTGGTAATTAAGTTCGTCATTCCTGTATACAGCTGCCTAGTTTTAATGAATGCTCCTGAACGCTATAGCTTGTCCCTTAGACCTACAATTTGTAGGGCCCAAAGGCATATCACACCTTCGCATTCTTTCCACGGAACTAGCAATCACTGAAGTGTTAACATAATGGGTTCTTACAAATTACAGTTTATTATATTAATATTTTGATACCTAGTTAATAAACAGTAGTGTTCAATCCAAGTGATATTATCAGATAATATATATTTGATATATAAAATAATGCTCGCGAGTCTGACAGCCTATATTAAAATAATATACAAATTAATACTCCAATTCATATTTTAAAACACTTAAAATTGACAAATATCGTTACATTTGTAGTTCGCCCACTAAAGATTCCTAGTGAAAATGAAAATGAAAAGTGTTTATTCAGTTTAGGTCCTTAAAGAACACTTATGAATGTCAAATGAAGCTACCACTGGTTCTGGAGGTAGTTTTCCACTGAGAAGAGGGAGGTAGTTCTCACATTACTTACTCAAAATAAAAAAGAATATGTCAATTAGCTGTCATTTTTTCCGCCAAAAGATAACAATACCCATAGACAACATTCAAGATATTTTGCGTTCCATTCCACGCACCGAGCGGCACGACAAATTCATAATCACCCGCATTCCGCCGGTGCTGTCGCCAGAATTATAATTGCCCTTTTTCGTAACTGCACGTTATAAATCTTTCGTCGCAATGGAGATTAGGCTGTGTAACTTTGAAAATAAACAAAACGAAACGCGCTGACAGTGTAACAAATTAATCGAATTGTCGATGAACGTTCATAGGACTTTCGAGAGTTTTGTAATTGTGGTTTTTTTGGAATGTTCTAATGTTTTTGACGTAGGTATATAAGAACAGCATAAAAGCGTATGATTTAGTCTATGCCATTTTTGTTAATAACGAAACAAAAACATTTGATGCATAAACAACACCACTGAAGCAGCATAATAAAACTCAAAATTGAACTTCATTTTTACGTTTCCAAACAATAGCTTGCTAACCAGATAAGTAACGGAGAAAATAAACAACAAAACATTGATAACTATGCGTTGTACAAACGCATAATAGCATCGCAACCTCTCATCAAACAATCTTGTACAACTACATATTGTAACTATGGACTGAGACAACAATAGTCTATTACGTATGCTATGCATTAAGATGGCATTAATAAAAAAACATACGTCAAATGATATTAATGGACTCCTAATTGTAACAAAGGTTATGTATTTATTTATGCATGTCGGTTGTCGTTGTCTAATAATGAAAAAAAAACTTGGACTAAGATTTTAATTAATAGGCATAAAGTCCCGCTGCAGGGCAACAGGCCTTCCCACATGGCTATGGTTATTGGGAGATATGCAGTAACCAGTGGCGTGCACTCCATATATGTAAATAAGCAGTGCATACCCTGTGCGTCTAGGCTACCTGAAAATCGCCAACACAATAAATGATTCCCAATTATTCGCCCAGTTTCTTCTAATGATTACTCGTATAAACCATATCCGATCTACTGTCATCAACAGCACTCAATTTGACAAAAATGTAAGTCCAAAGAATGTAAGTACAAGGCAGCCCGCAATTTTCAAAGCTTAAATTTTTTATGTCACTTAAAAGAATCATGGATCTTTTTTAAGTCGCTACCGCCAATCCGTTAGAAAAGAGAGTAAAGTTTTATATTGACTTTTCAAAGATAACAGGGTACGAAGCTTAAAATTGGTACACACTTACTGTTACCGAAAAGTTGACATGCTTTATTTTTAATCTATAGTAAAAAAAAAAAAAAAAAAAAGAGTTTTTGTTTGTTTGAACGCGCTAATCTCAGGAACTACTGGTTCGATTTGAATAATTCTTTCAGTGTTAGATAGCTTATTTATCGAGAAGGCTATAGGCTATATATATCATCACGCTACGAGTAATAGAAGCGGAGCAGTAATGAAAATGTTTCAAAATCGGGGTATTTTTCACACTTGGAGCTTCCGCTGCGTACGCTGCGTAAACGGTTAAATCTACACAAAAGTCATGTATGAGAGTATTGTTCTCCTTTTAAAGGTCTACAAAAAAGTCCGCGACAGCATATGTCTATCTTTTAAGGTTAGCTCACTATAACATTTTGCTAATAAAAATTCTGAAATTGACCCCGAAACCTTTAAAGTTGAGGAGGGAAATCCTATGTATAGTGATAAATGAAAGTACCGTGTTATCCCGAATTTAATGCGAGCGAAGCCGCGGGCAAAAGCTAGTAGTTAATATGTTTGTGACTCTCGCAAAATGTTAAATGTTACCCGAATTTAAACTAGCGAAGCTGCGGGCAAATGAGTAGCAAAACCCACTGTGAGCTTATGCTTTACGACTTATGTTTCAGTGACGACTGGAGCAAATAACTAATTTCACATCGCCTGTTTCATTACAATTCCATATTGCTCGCTCTTAATATTTATTAGTCATATAAACTAATTCTCTATTCGGCTTTGTTTACTTCAAGTTTTTCGTACCCCGAAGGGCAAGGAGGCGATACCGACCAAAATAAACGGCGGCTTGAGAAAGGTAGAATACTTAGGACGGAAAAAAGAGATTTTTGACCTTAAACTTTAGCCTTCCAATCCAGAGGAAGTAGGTTCGAATCCGCCAATGTTTCATGAAGTTTACTGTGCGACCGTGGTATGACTTCGGTCAAATCAGCTTATTCGTTTAAAACATGGTTCTACTACACTTCTTATTCAGTGGTCATTCTCATTTTATTGTACGTGGCATAAAATGTCGACTTTGACAAACGTAGCACTAAGTTAACCATGGCTTTGATTGTTTCAGGTAAGCAGGTGCTAATAGATGCTGATAAACGAATACATTACTAATTTTGGAATGATCGGTGTAATTGTACACACAGAGGTAAGAAATAACAAGAAACAAAATATGTCGTCGAATATTGAATTGTTAAATACGATTTGCTTCAATTTGTTATTTGTTGTTAGACTGAAAAGAATCAACTAACGTTAGGTTAGGATTCCCATTTCTTAATCAATTGAAAGTTGTGCTACTTCACCAATTTGCTTTCTTGACGTTAGGATTTCGCGGGAATACTCATATTGTAAGACTAAGCTTAATCTTAACAATAAATGTTAGTAAATATTAGAAATAAAGCTCATTATAAACATTAATACAAATTCTCACTCAGGTAACAAAAGAAAAATGATAAAAAGTTATCCCCAAATACAAAATATTCTCGTACGTTCTTTTCTAACATGGCTAAAATGTCTCCACTTGCATCCCACAATTTTCCCCCAGCCCAGTACACGACACTAAATACTAACAGTACAAGAAACAAGTCGCGTTGCCGTGTCGTAGAATTTACGCTTCGACTTGTAGTAATGAATTGCGTATTGTCTCGAACTCGATCGGACCGCACTGGCCGGCACAATGCTCCATTGCCGTGAATTCTTTAAAACATTTCGTATTTTTTTCCATGCGTGACATTTAAAAAGGCGGGAAAAGTTTTGAGGAATGCGCCTGACCTTTTGACGTTTTCGAATGCTCTGAGTGTATAATTACGTTGTGACTTATTGTATAATGTGTTTCACCCTGAACCCGCGCATCAAGCTTGTATTGCAGTCATTAAATAAAGTTGTTCCAAAGAAATGATGTAAGGTTATTTGCTATACAAAATCGAAGGGATAATCCTTCCGATATAGGGCTGCCAACTTTTTTTTCTATAAAGCAAAAAGTTTTGATATGTTGCGTCGTCCAAAACAAATTTTTTTTTAAATGTGGAGTGGCTAACCACATGAATGTCAACAACATGATATTTTACAAAATTAAAAACACTAATTATAGTGTTTGCCACTTTTGCCAGTGTTGTCGCTGGGGACTATTCAAACATATTGACTCTTGATGGTTGATTATGATTTACCAAACTATGTGCACGTGGCGTATACTGTGACGTACGTTACTTAATTTATTCACATGAATTTAACTAACTACGTGGGATATCACTTGACGACCCATTTGGTGTTGCAGTTGAGAGGTCGGTCGGGGGTCGGAGGCCGGGTTCGATCTCCGGGCAGTACAAACATTTGTGTGCATGAACATGTCTGTTTGTAATGGTCTGGGTGTTTTCTATATATAATATGTATGTATTTACAAAAAAAAATGTATATGTTTATCCGTTGTTTAGTACCCATAATACAGGCTTCACGCTTAACTTGGAACTAGATGGCGTGTGAATCTCAGTGGATATTTATTTATTTATCAGCGTCATCAAATAAAAATATCCCAAAGAGTACTGTATGTAGCTACACTGTAGGTACTGACCTATGTTCCCCGTGGAATTCCAACCTACGACCTCGGATCTAGAAGCCACCTAAACTCGACGCTCAAGCTACTACAGACATTGTCCGGTTATTTCCTGACATTAAATAGGAAAGTAACTATAATTTTTGAAAGAAAAATCATCATCATCAGCTTATAATGTATCTATTAACTATATACATGAATGTTTTATCAGTTACTAAATATAGGCTAAGACTTAGTTTGAGGCTAGATACATTGTGTGAATGTTAGTGGATACTTATTTATATATACTTTAAAAAGCGATCGAAAGTAAACCGTGCGAACCCTATCTTAACATTAGATATATTTGATTGTCAACAGCTGCGTTGAATCCGCACGAAATACAGAACAAGGGAATCTGCCGCGCTTTATGGCCGGAACGTGACGGCGTCTGACCGAATACCATAACTCCGCTTTCGACATCGTTTATTGCGGTTATTTTTATTTAAATTAACTGGATTATTGTGGATAATGTATCAATTTTAGTTGAAATTATACTAGTTACCAATTCAAATGCGATTGGCTAAAATTACGAAAAAACGTACTGGTTTTTATGTCATTAAGAGATCGGATGCCAACGGGATCTGTCCGCGTGGAAATCATAAGGGAAGGCCTTTGTTCAGCAGTGGACATTTTAGTTATGATTAGTTCGTTCTCTTTAACCTATCGCAGTCCACTGCTGAACATCGGTCTCCCCTATTTTGCGCCATATATACCGGTCCTCCGATTTCCTAATCCAGCCCCCACCAGCGACCTGTCGCAAGTCGTCGGTCCATCGGGCCGGAGAGCGGCCTACGCTTGCCAAGACGCAAGTTGGCTCACCTGATAGTAAATCACACGCTTAACCATGACAGAGCAGTATTGAAGAAAGTCACTGTAAAAAGTGACTATTCTTCGTCAATACCGCCCTGCGCCCGTCATTCGAAACGGAAAATGTTAAGTCTCAAATACCCGGTAATTTCGCGAGCTACAGTGCCCCAATCCGGTAACACAAAAGTGCGTAAGCTCTTGTATTTCACTGGACGATATCTGGTTCTGCGGTAGTACCTAGACGACTCAGTACCGAGTCTAACCACCTAGTAATATATCATTTGTATCCTTGTCAATGTGTTCTAAGATTGAAGCTGAGAATGTGAACTTAAATAGTATTTTGCAAGCGTGGCAACGCATCGTACCGATCGTAGTAACGGTTCCTTGATTACAATGATGCAGGCCGAACCCTGTTAGAATGGGCTATTATTTCGATTGTGATCGCAAGGTATTTGGGTTGGCCACCACATATTTCAGTTCACAAGTCGTGCTTTTGGTATTATTGGTGATTAAAAAGCTTTGGTATATATGTCTTTGTGTTACGCTTTAAAAGCTTTGGAAAAGAATATATTGGTGTACGTTTTATGTGTATCTACTAATCCATTAAGCAACCGGGATGTATTGTATAATAATTATACTGGCGCAGTAGTACCTAAGTTAAAATTATTTACATAAATGAAATAATTTGGTGTTTTGAATGAAATAGTTTGGACGACCCATTTGGTGTTGCGGTTGAGAGGTCGGCTGCAACACTAAAGGTTCCGGGTTCGATCCCCGGCCAGTACAAACATTTGTGTGCATGAACATGTCTGTTTGTAATGGTCTGGGTATTTGATATGTATAATATGTATGTATTTACAAAAAAATATTATATAAGTATGTTTATCCGTTGTTTAGTACCCATAATACAGACTTCACGCTTAACTTGGGGCTAGATGGCGCTGTGTGAATGTTAGTGGATATTTATTTATTATTTATTTAATTATTATATACTTTACTCATACTAAACTTTAACAATGTGCTTCAGTGCTCACCATGATATTATAACTTTATCTATGAAATTCGAAATTAAGGCCCGTATTCTAGAACGAGACTCAACGTTGATCTTTACTTAAATTGAGTTAGAAAGAGATAGAGATGCTGCGATTTATCTATACGATAAATAGCAGCATCCCTTTTTATATCTATTTAAGTAAAGATCGATGCTTGAGTCTCGTTTTAGAAACAGGCTTTAAATTAAAAATATTGTCATTCAATTAGTCAATATAAATCGAGAATAGGAATTAAAAACAACTTCAAACAGAAACAATGAATGGTTCAATATCTTGCTGCATTTATTCATACGACATCATTTATGGATGCGACCACAGCCACTTTTCGCGCTTGCTTTTTTCTTTCAACAAAACAACTTGACGTTAAATCCATTGAGCCAACCGGCACTGCGACTTTTTCCCGCCATATATTTAATACCACAGTCCACAACCAGTAAAGTGCCGTTTTCAGATAGCTAGTCGTTTTTGATCGTTTAACATTTAATTTATTTAAATAAAAAAACATGTTTTAATCTTTATTTGTGGGTTAATTTACCAAATTTTTTGTTCCACTAGTTTTTATGTACGAGTTTCCATTGCGTAGTGGTTGAAAAAAAAAAGTTATTTTATTTTTACTGCCATTTTTCCCGCGTCCAACTCAAAACAAAGCTTATGACTTCTTAAGAAGAGCAGCGAGCGTCTATACATTCAGCCAGAAACTTTCTTAACAAACCTTTTTCTTCGATACCCCAAGATAATTACGGCACTGGTATTCTATGACGTTGAATAAATTACAGATAAGCCGAGATGTATGGGTGGGTATTGAGTGATCGTTGTGGGGTGCAGCATTGTGTGCGCATCCTTCATTGTTGGCCAGATAGCTTTATCGGCCTCTTAGTTCTGAATCAAGTGAATCGTGGAGGGTTATTGGACTGAACTCTCGATGTCAGTTTGCGCGGGAAGATTCTGAGCAATTGAAGGAAGCTGTAAGTTAGTTTAGTAAAGCTTGCTAAATGAAACTAATTTTACTTTTAATATTTTATATATATCAATTATTTTCTTTCTTTCTTTCTATTTGTTTTGAGTATAAAAAGTTAATACATGGCAGTTATACAACTTGTAGAATTCGTTCATTTTATAAAAGTTTATGAGATGAATGTATTCCACAAGTTGTATAGTAGGTAGCATGCTTTTGGTGCTTTCTAAAGATTGACAAAAATATAAGTCTTTCAAAAAATACTAAATTACTAATTAGACATTAAAAAATACTAATTAAATAGCATAAATTCAAATTTAGATCATGAATACTACGATAAAGAAAATATTTGAATCCATACACATTTGAAGGAGAAATAAATAAATCTTTACTTCTCATTTTTGAGTATACGAAGCTTCCGAAGATGAGTGTGGTACCTACTCAAGCAATATTTCATAAGTCGACATGTCGATACATCGGAAGGTAATCAATAATATTCACCGTTGACCCAATTTGTACAAACTGGCTACTCTGGCTAGACATGAAATATCCACAGCGAGGGTCAATGTGCTTAAACCATGACGTCATGGATGCAAAACAGTTTTAATAAAAAAACCATTTGTCTTATTTAGAAGCCGCTATTCCGTTGTGCACTGTTTTTATTGTTGGAATTAGTTCGCCACTGCAACTCACGCTGTCAAGTGGGCGAGACTTCATTTATTTTTCGAATTGAAATTGGTTTACGCAATGATGAAAAAGTATAGATTCGTGATATGCTCACAAAACAATCGAAAAAATGTTCCGAATGCAGTGACAGCACACATACACATAATTCGAATGAGCGTACATTTACCTAAACAAAAGAGTACAAACTGTACTCTCTTCGGCGCTTCGTTTTTGAGGTATGGATGGCGTATCTACCTTTATATATACAGAATATCATTGGGTTTACGTTCTACTTCAACATGACTAGAACTACGTATGTATTTATCCATAATTCATGTTTTAAATAAATATTGCTTTTAAAGTTAAATATGTACTGATAAAAATGAAGACATAAATTATGTTTATTTCAGGCTTGGTCCAAAATTATTGTTGTAAAGATTATATAAAATACTGCCCGCGGCTTCGTTCGCGTTAAATTCGAGGTAACACGGTTCCCCTTTCTGGTTACGAAAACAGAATATATTTTTTACGCTGCTGTATATACATAATAATATATACTTTTTCCATTGATTTTTAGTTTCCTACCACAAAAACTGCAAAAGTCCCACTAAAAAAATTCATGCCTTCTTAATTACTGGGGAGACAGTCTACGAAAAAAAATTTTTTTTTAATTTATAATAGTCCTCCCGCGAATTTTTAGCTATCTAGTGTGGAGTGTTGTAATTAGACAAAAAGTGGTCCTAAGTCACTTGTCACGTCTTTCCGTTTTGCCGTGAGACGGACAAACATACACATTCACCTATGGTAAAGCAAAACAGATTCTTAATTTTTTTTTTGTATTTATCAAGTGACAATATAAGTTTCGAGTACCGAAGCCTCGCAAGGGCGGTGCAGTGGACAGGGGTGCAATCGATTGGCATGCATTATGCAAGTGCACGGTGCATCGGCCGCGGGCATTCAGGATTAAGATTTGCTATGCCTTTTTATTACCAGTAGGGTTGCTGTTGGACGAAATGGAAGCTATTTCGTGGCAATAAAGTTTGATACAGCGAACCTAGTGGTGCTAGGAAAATGTTTTTAAGAATTAAATGCTTTGTATTAATATTTGAAATGACACTCCGATAGCGTAATGAGCACTGGACAGTCTGTATTGTATGGTACACAGGCATTAAACTATTTCTCGTATATATTAACTTCTTGATAGTTAAAAACAAGTAATTTTGGTTATAAATTATTATATATACGAAGTGAAGTCGGCCAATTTGCATTGGGCCCGAGTGGATGACTAAGGCCTATACGGGTAGGCGTGCCCCTCGGTGGAGACGTATAATGAGCTGATGATGATGATATACAAACATTTGGTGTTCCTAGCCATTACAAATCGTGACATGCTACGACTAGACAAAATGGACTCGCTCAGCTCTAGGTGGTAGACTAGATACTTAGTCGTCTATGTAGATACCACCGCAGTGATAGACATCATCCATGAAACAGGAGAGTTATGCACTTTTGTTTCGGAATGAGGGCACTGTAGCTAGTGAAATTACTGGGAGACACCTAACATCTGTTGTCTCGAGTGACGGGCGCAGTGCGGCATTGATGGAGGATAATAACTGTCTATAAGTTATTGGTCTCCTTCAATGGCGCTCAGTCATGGTTATGCGTATCACTTACCATCAGGTCAGCGTCTTGACCATTCTGTACACTTATAACATAAAAAAAGTCAAAGTCAAAAGCTTTTATTTGCGAAAACACTACATATTTTGGTGGTATTATTTGTCATAGGTCCAGTGTGTTTAGCCTGCTCGCAGGCATGCATACATAAAACCTAACAAAAAATGATTAAATATTAAATCCCAGGGCCCTCTCGGAGTGGGCCCCGACGCTGATTTTCTAGTCAGAGGCCTTTCACCACCATATTCACAGGGTACATGGTACATTAGGCCGTAACTACTTTTGTGACCTATCTCATTGAAGGGTTAATATGGCCAAGCCACAAGTGAACTCTATAACGGACAGAGGGCAGCACTGGGTACAGGCCGCGGGCGGGGCGAGTCGGATTAATTCCGGCCTTTGAGGCGCCGCTCGCATTACCTATTGGATACTAGCGCGTACAAGTAGGCGCAGCGCGGTTAACGCTTTACGAATCAATCGTATACACATATATAACTTACTGACAACATACAAGGAGCCCTGGGGGGTTACCGCAGTCTCTTAAAACAGTATTGTTATAATGACACATCAGCATTTTTGTACCAGAAAAGACGAAGTAATATTATTGTAACACTATTTTAAGAGATGACGGTAAACCCCTGATACTCTTCTCTAAACTGAAAACCAATACTGGACTACCGATCCAATGATATGTTGAGATTGGTACCTAAAAGTTAAGTACTGAAGAAGAAAATCAAAACTTAAACCCAAAAAAATATTTATTAAGTCTTTACAAGCCACTTGAGAAATCATTAAGGGAGGTCTTCGTTGAGTAGTTGACACTGGATATATCAGGCTGTAATGATGATGATGAAGCTAATGAAAAGTGTAAAGGTAACGGTAAAGAGGTGGTAAAGAGTGACTATCGAGTTTTTTGCCGGCTCTTCTCGAAGATCCTACTTATTCCGAACCGGTGGTAGAGTCATAAAAAAAATATTATAATTATAACAATTGACGATTCCAAAGTATCTGTAACAGATTTATTTGAATAAAGACTTTTTCTTTCTTTCTTTCTTAACCTCCTAAAAAGCTGTGCCTCAGTATCAGTGACATTAGACATCACGGGAACCGCGTCTTGTCTTGGCAAGCGTAGCGAAAGATCGTTGGTAGAGGCTGGAGAAACCCGAAGGACTGGGATATCAGATGCTTCGTTTAGAACTTTTTTCATTTTGTCATGTCGTTTTAGTTCAAGACTTAATTTGGCCGAGTTCTACGCGAACTCTATAACTTATAACATCTACTTATGGTTAAGATTCTGACTTTGCTTGTAGTAAATGTGTTAGAAATTAACTTAAAAATAAATTTTATTTTATTATATAATACTACGAGACTGGTGACCCACCATACGCATCATTTGATGCGATCCGGATTCTCACAATTTGCAATAATTCCACGAATGGGGTCTCTGCCGCAAAATCTAAAAAAAACCAAGTCAGTAACCAAAGAGTTGTATCAGTGCATTAACTTTTTTTTTCTTAAAAAGGCTGAATGTATACGTGTCGAAGTTCAGAAATATATTAGAATTTAAATGGTCCCATAGAAAAAAGCATGCAAATAACTTGTGTACGCAAGTGTGTTCCGCTAGGGGCGTCTTTTAATCTGGACTTGCAATTACATCATTGCCACTATCCTGCATTAAGGTTTAATAGCTAATACTCTAATACTCTATCCATAGATGATAAACTGTTATAATATCGAGTTCATGATGATATTGAAATATCCGTTACAAAATATTATGTGTATAAATTTCGTAGGTATTTTTCATATAAAATTAATAAATAGTTATTTTATAGTGCGATAAATAGTCTAATAATGTTACCAAATAAAATCTACCATAAAACAAAATGAAATATTACTATTGAGATCAGTGTTGCCGCTTGATAGTCGACTATTGTTGGGCTATCGATAGTCCACCGATAGTTGCACAAAAGCAATTGTATCGATTGGTCTATGGATAGTATCGATTTAAAAAAGGCAACACTGTTGAGTTTTCTTGGGTGCTTCTTTCTCAACAGGCCAAACCACTGAAGCGCTTTTTTTTCAAAGCATCAAAACTCATATTTTTAGTTTAGTATTTAAATCGTTTTTTATTATATTTTTGTATATTTCTTGACGTTCATAAGTGCTTTTTGTAAGCCTAATTTGAAATAAATGTTTTTGACTTTGATACTATGGATAGCCTAGTTTAGCACAATAGTATTGGAACACTGCATACTATCGATAGTATTGCAGTGTTCCAGTGTGTGAAGACGACCCATTTGGTGTTGCGGTTGAGACGTCGGCTGCAACACTAAGGGTCCGGGTTCGATCCCCGGGCAGTACAAACATTGTGTGCATGAACACGTCTCTTTGTAATGGTCTGGGTGTTTTAAAATATGTATGTATTTACAAAAAAAGTATATATGTAAGTTTATCCGTTGTTTAGTACCCATAATACAGGCTTCACGCTTAACTTGGGGCTAGATGGCGCTGTGTGAATGTCAGTTGATATTTGGATATTTATTTATAATATCGTAGCTCAATACAGACATAACTGTTGATAGTATCGATACTATCGGCTTTGTAAATTACACCGATATTGCAATATCGGTACTATCGATAGTAATTTCTTTATTGAGCTACGATACTATCGATAGTATTGCAGTGTATCAATACTAATGCGCAAAACTAAGCTATCGATAGTATCGAAAATATCGATAGTATAGATGATTTTCGAGGTCATTTATCGATAATCCAACTATTGATAGTTCGGCAACACTGATTGAGCATTTCAGAATTAACGGTACTAGGACCAGTTAAAGTGACTATTCATTTCTTTCATATCATCTTAATTTAATCCTCTCAAGCTTTTTACTTTAGCGGAGGACCGGGATATCTGGCGCAAAATGGGGGAGTCCTATGCAAGGGCGGATCCAGGTTAGGCGCCAGAGGGGGTCACATACTAGTAGTCAAGTTAAGAACTTATGAGGTATCTTGTTAATGTGTGTTAGTATAGTACTTAAAAATTGCTCAGGGGGGGTCATGACCCCCATGACCCTCCCCTGGATCCGCCGTTGGACCTATGTCCAGCAGTGGACTGCAATAGGTTGAATAGGAAGCATTTTACTTTGTCTTGAACACACATTACACACGCAATTGCACTATTCTCAAATCACGACTTAATTAACATGCTTTTAGCCCTTTATTTGTAAACCGTCCACGGCAGGCCCTTTTGCTTATGCAAAAAGAGGGTAATGTTTTTAATCATTTCGGGATTTGCTCCGTGAAATAAGGATTAAGAAAGCGCCGGGGGTGTAACCCTATGTTGAATATTGATTCGTGTATTGTTTGCAAATGGTATTAGGATATTGTTCGGTAGGGTTTTCTCGGTTAAATATCATTAATTTCATTCAATAGGTATATTATTTTGATCGTCTTTGCCTTTGTTGTTTTATTTCGTCAAAATGTTCTTATATACCTACCATTATTTACATCTTGCTACCCATTGTTTATTTTAATATTAAGAACAGCCTTAAATGTCATACTTCAGGGTACAAGCTTTTTTTTTTCTTCGAACTGACTACTGCTGTTGGCCGCAGATGGCCTTTACAGCTTCACCGGGCAAGTGGCGAGCGCAGATGGCTCTCAGCCTTAGTATTTACACAACGAGCCTAAGGGCGTCCCCGAACGGGACTCGAACCTCGGCTTAGGGCGTTGCGGGGGGGGCTTGGTAGCCTAACATATGTTTGGGGAGAAAAGCGGCCCGGCACATGCCGGTTACGCGAATAGGGACTGTGCGAACCTACAGGGACACGCGACGATGGCCCCCGCCGGCGGGGACGGAATCTCGGTTGTCGGTTTGTGGAGTGTAATTTTAGTGATTTAGCTATTTCGGCCGCCGATGCGGCGGCGACCGTGATGGGATCGTCCGGATCGTCTAGCACGTCCCGTGGACGCCGACGTTTACGCGCGCGAGGTGAAATATTATTATTATTAGCTGCTGTTGTTGAATAATCAGCAGAGGAGCAAGCTTTTCTATACATCATGACTCTGGGATGAGTTATAGCCTAATAGATTGTTATACATAGTTTTTGTAAGTGCCCTTTATCTTCTATTTATGTCTTAGTCCCGGTGCGTTGTTTTATTGAATTGTATTTTGTCAATAAACTTGTTCTTTCATTGGGGTAGGCTTATGTCTGACAGTAGACGAAACTTGGTTCAGTGATGAGGAATTGCAATGGTACATTTTTAAATCCATATACTGTTTGCTTTAAAACTTAACCAAACTAAGTCTGAACATAAATATTCCAGAGATTGCTGTTTATTTTAAATATAACTGATTTGTTGAACTTTCACCAGAATTCCAAAGTAGTGGACTAACAAAAGAAGCGTAATTTCAAACTGTTTAATAATGTAAAAATCGCCCGAGGGATATTTTAAATAGGCTATCGCAGGAAGGGTTCAATTAGAACGCGTTTGGTATGGAAATGGAAAGTAAATTGTACGCCATGAGCCTGTAGATGATTATCCAAGGCCTCTAAGGAGATTAAAATATTATACATTTTAACTTAAGATAATATAAATTAAGGTGCTCCAGATTTACCACGATTTTGAAGCTTTTATACAAGTTTTGCTTTGTATAATCTTCCTTCTTTTTAATGAGTTTTAATCAGGTGACTTTGACGTCATTTATTTAAGAGATAACCTCTTCTTAAATTATCACAACCACATCCACATTCGGCCTAAGTTAAGCAAATGTTGTATTAAAATGGTATTTATGTATATGTTTCTGCCGTTATTTAAAATTTTAGGTTAAGTAATAGTTATCCGTGTGCTGCCTCCCGCCCATTTGTAGTTATGGCTGTGTATTTTTTGGGCATAAAATGTTTACTTTATTTTGTATGTAAGCGATGCAGTGAATGCATTCCGGCCCGATGGACCAACGATTTGTGAAAGATCGCTTGTGGAGACTGGTAAGGAAGGCAAAGAACCGAGATGTCTGGCACTAAATGTGGGAAATCTAAGTCTAGCAATCAAATGCAATAGGTTAAAGAGATAACAACTGCTGTACTAATGTAAATTCTATTTTGACAGCTATTTGATAACCGTAGACATATTTTAAATTAAAAAGTAAAAATTTCTGAAAAGCGTATTCGACATATGCATAACCCATAACATTCGAGAGAAAAACTACTAAAAAGACTGCTACAAAAAATATGCTGAAAATCTGTTTACCGCTGCCAAAAACCGGGTTAAAAAAGGATTACGAAATCAACGCGAGGGTTCCAAAGGGCGGGAATGTTGCGCGCTTTTAGGGCTACGCTTTTTGCATTTAGCTAGATCGGGTGACACGTGATATGGCAAATGTAAATAAAAACGAAGGGGATTGTATTTCTAGAGGAAAATATTAACATATATGTGCATAATGTACTTACCGACTTCCCTTGGCAAGCGTAGCGTCGGATGCTTACCAGCCATATAAACCAGTGAAAGTTGTGTTAAGAAAGGTTGCTGGTAATACCAGGATGAGAAAAGTGAAGGATAAAATATTTGGCTTTTTTTTCGAACTGATTGCTGCTGTTGGCCGCAGATGGCCTTTACAGCTTCACCGGGCAATTGGTGAGCGCAGATGACTCTCAGCCTTTAAAATTTACACACCTAGCCTAAGGGCGTCCCCGAACGGGACTCCTACCTCGGCTTAGGGCGACAAGACTATGCTCAGCAGTGTACAGTTATAATAATAAGTTTATTTAGCAACACTTTTTTACTACAATTTTTAGTCAACGTGTAGTTAATAGTGATAGGTTAAAAAGTAAAAGTTTGCGTACTGCCTTTTACCCTTAATTAACAGATGGAACCCGATTACGCTTCTTTTTCTTACAACATAAAACCCTAAAAAAGAAGTGAAAACCAGTAAAAGTGATTTATGATTTCGCTGTATTTCGTTTCAAACAGTAAGAAGTTAAATAAGTACTAATAATAAAGTGATATTGATTTCGCCTTTTTCATTCAATCTAAGAAACTCTAAAAAATAGTTACAATCGTTTTAACCGAGGATCTCTTTCTTTAGTACAGTCGTGCATTGTCTCGAGCTACCGGACCGCGACAGGATCTCGGTCGCATCTGTCGCATTGTCTGTCGCAAACCACCGTGGCGGTGCACCCGTTGCAATGGATAATGCGCTCGTTGAAATGTAAACATTTGTTGCATATAAAACGGCGAAAGCGCTAGTACTTGTAATTTTTATAATAAACGTTTATGGTCTGAGGAGGACCACAGTTGTATAGACTGCTTCTGGAATAACTCCATCTTACATGAGTTCTGGAGTGGAGACCGCGTTTCGGCAATCGTAGCGTAGGTCCGGTCCGATGGACCAACGACTTGCTTTAGCAAGTCGTCGACCTTTAGGTCGCTGGTGGAGGCTGGATGCGAAAAGCGGAGGACCGGGTTATCTGGCGCTAAATGGGGGAGACATATGTCCAGCAGTGGACTGCGATAGGTTTAATAGGAACATGATTTTCACGGCACCAGCCAACACAGAACATGTTTTATACTTTAACCTTAAACGAGGGCGATCACAAAACGAATCACGGTCGTTTTTGTTGTAATTATTTCGGTCGATTTGACGCGACGGTGGCAGGTGGTCTTTCCGTTGCGAACTTTTTATCTCTTCACTAAAAGGATTGGCAACGCATGAACGGTTTGAGCTGGATGATATTCAAGACGTGTACAATGTGGTTTCACAATGAAGTTTTTTAAAATGGTATATGTTTGAAATCAGGGCCTCAATTCTACTAAAATTCGTGACATTACGATACTTTTCAATGAAGCTGTAAATTTAGTGTTCCGGTACAACTTTAATGTTTAAAATGGTAATTATATATTAGGATGAATTGTCTAATCAGTATTACCAATTGAAGTCCTACCATGAAACAGAACTAATGAATGCAAAATTTTACTATTAATAAATAATTACGATCCCATTAACGCATTTTGAAATAAGTGGAATTGGGGCCCAGATCTTTTTGTTTTCATTCAATAATGTTATCATTCAATTTGACGACTTTACATTGTCCACGAACGTGTTTATTATCACTCTCACACACATTGTGGGATCCATAGTATTAGAATTCTTCATAGTATTCTGTTTTCTTAATCATGAATGATAAACTGTTACCACGTTATTTGACAGGAGCGAAGCTGCTGGCAAATGCAAGTTTGCCAGCGGCTTCGACGTTAGTACGATAAAGCATTATATGCATGTCTACTACTAACGCATCTTATATACTTTAATTCTTCTTTTTGTACGCTTATTGCGAACGCGATAGGCCGCTACGTAACCGACTCTACATTTCCTCATCCTTAATGGCCCAATAAGTTAATTAAGGTAAGATTTCCCGCGCCCATCGGTTGCCTACTTACTGCCTCATAAAATTAATTGCTCCTAATATATTTCGTTAAATTACGAGCTCTTTCGTTTATACTTCGTGAGCTTTATGTTTTATTAAGTACGTCACGATGTAATAGGCTATTGTAATTTGCAGCACTTTCTAACAAGTGATGGTTAATTGTGAGCTCATGGTGGACAAATTATCGACCTATTTTTAACTCATCTCATCGATTGACTGTTAAGCTGGAACTGAAATCCCGAAAATTAAAAACGTTTATTGACATAAACGTTTATTAACATTCGAATTTATAAAGGAATGAATACTTTTATCTACAACATACAATTTTAACTATAATCAGCATGATAATAATAATAATAATAAAAAGTTTATTTAGTGTTTTTTTCATAGGTACATGTGCATATAAAAGAAATCAATTATAAGTACTTAGACTAATAATATGAAGTTAAACAATCAACAATGACACTAAATTGGTCGCCACTCAGCTTATAATGTAGAGGTGCCTCCAAGACAACTCTACGCTGTTCTTCCGTGGAAACCAGTACATGAAGTGTCTTGAAGTGAAATGAAGTGTCATCATAGACATATGTAGGTATAACGGGCACATAGTCAGTTTTTCAAAAGCATTCTGGTTTTGGTTTCCCTTCAATATTATGCAGAAAAAAACTAAAACATGTTTGCATATTTTTTTTATAAATACATACTTATTGTATAGAGAAACACCCAGGCTAACACATATAGACATAATGATACACACAAATGAATGTACTGCCCGGGGATCGAACCAAGAACCTATGATGTAGAAGACGTCACAACCATTACACCCGTTTAAGTAAGTTAGACATACACGAATATTTTTACTAGTAGACTCGATACTGAGTCCACTAGGTGGGTACCACCGCTGTGCCAGATATCGTCCCGTGAAACAGGAATGTTAAGCACTTTTGTGTTTCGGGATGAGGGCACTGTAGCCAGTGAAATAACCGGGTATAAGAGACCTAATATCTGTTGTTTCGGGTGACGGGCGCAGAGCAGCATTGATAGAGGATAACATTGAGGTACATATATAGAGAAGCAATTACTATACGCGCCTGGCGATAAAAGTGTAACCACTTGTATAACTGCGAAGACGTAACCTTGAAACCAGTAAAGATTGCAATGTAAATATATTTGTCTCACTTCCTCAAGGCACAAAGACAATACCGCTGCCAACTTTGAACAAAGACAGAAACACAATCATGCAATTTTGGGTTGTTGCCTGCCATAAGAAATTTTGCACAAAATTATAAATAAAATAAACATATTTTCAACAATGATAAATTAGTCATTAAAAATCATTTCGATATTGTTTTGTAAGTATGTGTAAATTATGATATTGCTATTTAGGATAGTGGATAAGTATTGTTTATGTTTAATAAAAGACATACGTTGCTGAAAAAAAATCATTATTTAAACAGTAGACATAATATTATTATTTTGCTGCAATCCATTAAAATAAAATAATAAATGCGAAAGTAACTCTGTTGGTTACGCTTTCACGCCTCAATGGCTGAACGGAGTTTTATGAAATCTGTCATGATGGTAACCTGGAGACGGACATAAGCTACTTTTTGTCTTATTCTAACCTCCACTACCCTGAAACGGGGGGTGGAAGTTTTTATGAAACATTCCACAATTTTAAAGTACATAGCTAAACATTGGTATGCAGACTATTGGTCACTAACAAAAAATAATAGACAATAAAGATTTGATGCATTTTTCACATTGCAGTCAATATATGATAATATTATAATTTGTGAAAACCATTGAGGTTAACATACGTGGAAACAGAAAATATTATATTCATATATTTATTGTTACAATTTTTTTCCACAATAGTGTGCAAACCAGATTTGATTTTTAGTGGTAACACTGATCCTTAAACGCAATATTTGAAACGTAATTTTAGTTTTTACAGATTTTACGTTAATTTAATTATAAACATTAGAAACCTACGTTTGAAAAGTAATAAGATGGCTTTATTATGTTTTTGTGACCTTGAAATGAATTCTTTTCCTACACGTTACACCATTTTAGAGTATTTTTTCACCGCGCGTCGTTAGGTTTAACTCTGTTGACGTTTCACTGAGTACTGATTTGATGCAACCCGGGTATATGCTTGTGGACATATGTGCGGTGGCAACGTGTTGACGCGCAAGTTGCTTATCTTGTATATTTAAATCTATGGAGGATAATAACTGTCTATCATCAACAGAATACAATCACAATTTAATAAATTTTCGCGCTTGTCTGTAACATCCCCAGTACAATATGATATGTCATTCTCACTGCGCAAATTTAAATCTTTGTTATTAGATGCATTGCATTCGGTCCGGAAAATAGTTTTGTTTCAGACATAATTAAATTAAATTTTGTAATTGTTAAAACTTATGTAATTTAAGTAATTTATTAAAAGGCATACATTAGTGCATGTCGTGGCAGCCTTTAAGTATAACAGCGATTTGTTATGTAATTAATAAGTTTTAATTGTGAATGATATCATCGTTTGTTATGTTGGTTATCCTTAAATAAATAAATAAATCATTTGTGGTTTCAATCAATGCCGCTCCGTCACGGTCATGCGTATCTCTTACCATCAGGTCCTGACAGTTCTGTATACTTATAACATTAAAAAAAAACACCTTCCGCCAATTACGAATATTCCATTCAGACCTATCTTGCAATCATTCGCTTTTACCAAGTCATCCGTCTACAAGGCGGGGGCGTACTCTTTCCGTTCCTTTAACTAATTTGGTCTTAATTAATTATTTTCACGGCTATGAAATATCATTTAATGTCAAAAGTCACAGTGAGTGGGCTGTTTAAGAGACTGTTGACAAGAAGGGATTAGTTATGCGCGTGCGTTTTATTGGTGTTGCAAACCAAAAATGCTAGATTAGTTAATCAATTAAAAAAAATAATTTACTGACTGTCAAAATCTTGTTCGTAAAAGTTTCTGGGTTGGGTTTGCTGGTTGGATGGAATTTACAAACAAAACTTCGTTGAGGAATGCTAGCAAAGTGTTCAAATACTTAACGACTTAGCGAAATATTTCATGCCTTGTTGCTTGGTTCGTTTTATTTAATGGGATAATCTGTCACGCAATCGTTTTTACTACAAAAAGTTATATTTGTTGTTATTGTCTTCCATTGAAATACGAAAATAGTATTTAAAAAATAGGAAAGAAGCTTACTCATTTTAGAACCTAAACCTAATTGGTTGTACCATAAAAGATATTTTATGGTACAACCAATTTATATTGTTTGCATTTTTTTCTGTGATTTTTCATTATCAATTACATGCATAAAATCCTGTTCACATAGCAATGATATTTCAAACAAACCGTCTCGTTTGATCCCCAATTATATCATCAACAAACCCCATCCAATTTATTATTATATATACTCAGGAGATATTGATACGTTGATCCATGTTCCCGACATTTCTTTGAAATTATATCAATCTCGGTTTAGCACGAATTCCATTGTTATACAATTCCCAATCGTTTTGTTCCGTTCCGCACAATGTAATCCGCAGATAACCTTAGCATTGTCATTTGAAACCACAAATAATATCGTCAAACACAATAAGTAATATTCGATGCGTCGACCCAAACGCAGTCCTAAATAAACTTCGGTAAAACAAAAATAAACATAATCGACAACTTAATAAAGTTCTAAATCCAGCGATTTAAGACGTAAGTTTTCTTTTTCAATGCTGCATATTTTGGTAACTTTTATGAATGGCCAGTCATGCTCGCGCGATGAAAAAAAGGAATGTAAAAAAAGCTTTTTGTTGCCACCAAGTCTGTCGTAAATCGCCATCCATTGAGCGGTGCACAGAGTAAAAAAGGCGCGGGCTCACGCTACCTGACTAGAATACAAAGTTCTCCGAGCAGCCATGATAACAAAGTTGACACAAAATTAAATTTTGAGGACATCTTAATATTCGTGTTTATACGCGGAAAAAGTTATATCATTTTTTTTGTTTTCGATTTTACCAGTATTGCGTTTTGTTCGCATAATATGAATTAATTATTTTCAGTTCTTATTGGATTATTCACGCAACAAACGGCATTTAAACTGTAGAATTACGCTAATCGAATAAGTGTGTAGTCCGAATTAGTCGTGACTCGAGCAACGGGCAAGTATTTATAAATGTGTCTATTAAGATACAATAGAATTGACGGTAAGATTACAAGATTTAGTGTTTGTTATGATATTACCAAGGACGTATTATTTTTTATAACCATCCTGTATTTGTCAGAATAGATTATCAAAATAGAGAATAAATACAGTTTATTCAACAACTTTAATAAAAACACATGATACTAAATAAATTGAACTAGTAACTACGAAAGACGAATGGAAATTGGAAGAAAAACTAAATTATTAGACAACTATCTTAATAATATTTGGGTATAGAAATTTAAAGAAGCGTTTCTTATGATGCAGGTTTCATTTTAAGGCGTCGTAATTTTCACTTCGATAGAATTGTCATAGATAGATGGCCGTTGGAGCAACTCGCAGAGTTCTGGAGTGGCCTTACGGCCCGATGGACCGACGACTTGCGAAAGGTCGCTGGTGGAGGCAGGATGAGAAAAGCGGAGGACCGGGATATCTGGCGTAAAATTGTGGAGACCTATCCTTGGTTGCTATCTAAGGCATCATCATCATCATCATAATCAGCCCATAACGACCCACTCCAGACCACAGGATTTCCCGCACATCACATCTATTAGGATATTATAAGACACGTTGTCTTAGACAACTATTTAAAACATAGTATTTCGAAATACTAATAACCCTAATTTGAAGGAACTATTAGAAACAAGAAGTTAAACGATTTAGAACACGAATAACAGTTAGTTGGCACAAAAGGCAAGTGTGTCGCCGTGCCTCCTTTTTGTCCAACTTTTATTAGTTCTCGTCCGTGTGCGGTGGCTGTGTATTAATTTACATTCTAGTCCGGGAGCGGGAATAGTGGGTTTTATGACTGCACTAAATTCAGTTTGTTTAGCGAGGCCCTCGGCGTCTGTTATATAAATTATACAATTAATACGCTCCTTGTGTTACGATACAATAAGTTTTATATTTATTATTTAAAGCTTTATTTTAACAATGTCCATAAGAATTTTGCTAATGGATATTTTCAGTGTTCTTTTTTAATGTGGGTTAGCTTAATGTAACATGTTAGTATGAGCCAACGTGGTAAATTGGCTAGACGACAATTGAGATATAAAAATCTAGTTATCTGGCCCAAAATGGGGGAGACCTATGTCCAGCAGTGGACTGCGATAGGTTGAAGAGAGAGAGATGTATAACCAGGAGTTAAACCGAAAAAATATAGATATTTTAGTAGAATGACAACATCTTAAGAACCAGTACTCGTAGAACAAAAATATATGAATTATAACATTATATATGTTCAAAACTCAAACAAAAGAGCGTCGGTGGCTCAGTGGTATGGACTGTCGCCTTCCTACCGGGAGGGCTGGGGTTCAAATCCCGACACGTACCAATGTATTTTCGAATTTTCGAAAATATATGTACGTTATCCGACGCTCTTACGGTGAAGGTGAACATCGTGAGGAAACCTTCATGCACGCCTGTGAAGAGATTCGAAGGTTGTGTGTGAAGTCGTCCAATCCGCACTGGGCCCGTGTGGACGACTAAGGCCTAATCACCCAATACGTGTAGGCTCGTGCCCCTCGGTGGGGACGTTTATGAGCTGATGATGATGTTCAAAACTGGAAAACAAGAGATATGTTTAAGAAAATGTTAGTAGGTAGGTAGATGGGATACATCACGAAAGATTTAGATGAGTTAGGCATTCTAAATAGATTAAAGATAGAAATGGGATGAAGATCGACTTCATATTAATATATGAGAAAGCGGGGATAAGTCATGACGATGTTAATAATTTAACTTTACATATCATGTAAAGGCCTGAAATTGTTATAGAAAAAAACATTGTTCCAAACGAACTAGTCATTTTATATTCCCAAAACAAAAACAATCAAAACCCCCCATAATCAAAACGCAATTAGACCAACATGGCGGATGCGTCCGCAAAAACAACGCGAAGCAGAAACGAAACGCTGTGTTTACGAGCCTTTGTGTCTGGCCGTTCCCAACCAGTTCCCTCAGGATTTATTTGCTTAGGCGCACTTGATCGTTTGAAGTTGAAACCAGATTGTAGTCTGAATCCAGATCTTCGTGTGTTAGAAATGCCATCCGTATATCATGGGTGTATCAAAGTAATCGGCATGAGCTAGGAAGTCTATCGTAGTTTCATAAATATGAATTACAATACATATCCTATCAATTTAGGATTAAATGGGAAAGGCTATATTATTGTAAATAGTTGTAACAACACTAATCTTATGAACAGTGTCTACAGAAGACCAGCTGCTGGTTTGTCTCCTTCAGTGCAGTCACGTTTATTGATTTTTATATATCATACCTCACCACTAACATGTTTATAGCCTTGTTCAATATTGTCCGGATCACAGACATCCGAATATACAATTAGACTTGACAAGCCGCCAAGTTTATAGGCAGTCCCAGTGTCTCAATTTCATTTCGGTTCTTACCTGAGAAAAGCTATTATATTTCTTGGTAAATTTACTGATTCATTGCGATGATAGCATGTTACAATTGCACAAAATGGCATTCTGGAAAAAAAACGGTAATTTCTTCTAATATTCGTGCGTCTTGACTCGTCTCACAGAGCGTAAACTGGCAGCCAGTGTATACAAACACATGTAGCTCGTTGAGCTTACATTTGTCGCACTTTAAACGCGGCTTGCCCCATCTCCTGTATTGGGAAATCTGTGGTGTCTACAGAAGACCAGCTGCTGGTTTGTCTCCTTCAGTGCAGTCACGTTTATTGATTTTTATATATCATACCTCACCACTAACATGTTTATAGCCTTGTTCAATATTGTCCGGATCATTGGTTCATCTTGAGAGCGTCGGTGGCTCAGTGGTGTGGACTGTCGCCTTTCTACCGGAGGGCTGTGTTTCAAATCCCGACACGTACCAATGTATTTTCGAATTTCGAAAATATATGTACGTTTTCCGACGCTCATACGGTGAAGGAAAACATCGTGAGGAAACCTTCATGCACGCCTGCGAAGAGATTCGAAGGTTGTGTGTGAAGTCGTCCAATCCGCACTGGGCCCGCGTGGACGACTAAGGCCTAATCACCCTATACGGGTAGGCTCGTGCCCTCGGTGGGGACGTTTAATGAGCTGATGATGATGATGATGGTTCATCTGGTTTGAAGATCTTGTCACTCAATAATGCTAAATATTATGCTCTATTAACATACATGTAAAACATTGAATTTCAGTAACACCTTTGGTTTTGAAGAACCGACCCTAAAGACCAACCAACCAACCAAGTTTTTTTAAATTGTTTTTTATTATATTTATGTATATTTTTTGACGTTCATCAGTGCTTTTTGTAAGCCTAATTTGAATAATCATCAGCTCATATACGACCCCGTCGAGGGGCACGAGCCTATCCGTAAGGGGTGTAAAGCCCTTAGTCGTCCACGCGGGTCCAGTGCGTATTGAACGACTTCACGCAAAAAAGTTGATCCCTTTGCAGGAGTGCACAGGGTTCCTCACGATGTTTTTACCGTAAGAGCGCCGGATAACGTGCATATAATTTCGAAAACACATTGGTACGTGGCAGGATTTGAACTTGCGCTCTCCAGCATGAAGGCAATAGTCCACACCACTGAGCCACCGACGCTCAGTTCATTCTTAACGAATGATTTCCGACATACAGCATTTGAAGTACCTACACAAAAAGTATACGGCAGTTCCACAAAGTAGCAGTCCAGACCTGGGCAATGTTTACACAGGAGGACAATGTTACTGGCAGTCCGTTTACACTGGCACCTCGTAAAATTTCAGTTTGTAATTACTCAGTGTTTCTGCTTCGACACTTGGCGTTTGCTTTGTTGAGTTTAAATATGCATATTGCATAGTGATGCATATATTATTTTGTATAGTGTACAATTATGTCTGTTTTTAGGGTTCCGTAGCCAAATGGCAAAAAACGGAACCCTTATAGATTCGTCATGTCTGTCTGTCTGTCCGTCCGTATGTCACACCCTTTTTTCTCCGAAACTATAAACACTACACTATTCTTGCATATACTTACAAACTTTGTAAGTATATGTATTCTGTGAACCGCTATTTTTGAAAAATAATTAATATATTTTGGGGTTTATGTATGACATTGAACTGAAACTCAATTTTTTTTTTCATCGTGCCCCCCCGTGTGGGTTATCAATGTGTAGAGCTTGAAAAATGATAACGAGGTTCGTAATATCATTTTTTTATAAATTGAATAGTTGGCGCTAGAGACACTTCCAAAGTTGAAAACTTGTGTCCCCCACTCTCTAATTTCTAAACTATGGGGTTGATAAAATAAATATTATATATTATGTACTATTAAATGATTTTTTAAGTTTAAACAATATTTATTGATAGATTAAATCTTAGTGTTACAATATGACTGTTTCCCGCGTACAATGCTAATGTCAAGAGAGAGATATTAGTGACGTGACATCACTCTTCAATTGATTAGGGATGGGTAGCGTTGGTCGTTTCATTTCCGTCTAACAGTACATTACCATAAATGTTAAGGGAATAATGTAGGTACTTCACAGCTTACCGAGGAGTCATCACACAGCACCATAAATACACTAATCACCAGAAATACCTGCAACTTATTCTACACCAGAGCTTACAAGTCTATTCGTAACTCGAACTAATAAACAAACAACTGAGTAACGCCTCATTGTTTACATCTAATAACACGAACCAAACCTGGGAAACTGCTGGGTTTTACGGTAACAAGGGCTGTTACATTGGGATGTTTAAGGTTCTAACACCTGTCTCACATAGGCTTGTATTCTAGAACAAAACTCAACATTGAACTTTAGTTAAATTGACGAAGAAAGAGATAACGCTATATACGATAAATAGCGACGTCTCTTTCAAAGTATATTTAAGTAAAGATCAATGCTTGAGTCTCGTGCTAGAATACGGGCCTTGGATACCATTGTAATCAAGAAAAAAAGTCTAGTAGACTAGTATTCTCGTAGTTCCTGCCAGAAAACTAGCGATCTAACTGTGGATTAGGTCTTTCCCATTTTGCGCCAGATATCACGTTCCTGTGTTTCCTCCTTGCACCAATCTCCATCAGCATCTTCCGCGAGTTGTGTCTAATGTTTTGACCCTAAGTCGCCTCTTATGGGACCAACCAAGTGATCAGGGATGATAACTTTTGCTAACTAGTATGCCGTTCTCTTTCTCTCTTCAACCTATCGAAGTCATTGCTGGACATAGTTATCCCGGTTTCTCGTTTTCCTCATCCAGCGTCTACCAGCGACCTTTCGCAAGTTGTAGGTCCATCGGGCCGGAGGGCGTCCTACGCTACGCTTGCCAAGCCGCGGTCTCCAGTCCAGAACTCGTTGCTCCAACGGCCATCGGTTCTGCGACATACGTAACCAGCCCACTGACAATTCAACGTCTGCCGATACTACATAGAACCACGGGGTCCCAATGTCTAATACCGTCCGTGACCTTACATCGAATCGTCGATAGATGGCACTTCTTGTATCAATCAATTGTAACTACAATTTAAAATGTAATATTAACACATATTTTACATTCTTAAAATTAAATTCACCTTTATTTATCAAAAAGTCGATATTACTATTTATATCACGTACAAATTTAGTTTTTTTCAATGATTGTGACGGTAAAGGTGACGGTATATGTATATCTTATCTGTGATAGAACAGAGAAAAATTAAAAAGCTTCACCAAAAACAAATGTATAAAAAAATACATTGTTATGCATGTTCAGCCCTAGGCCTGCACAATGTTGGCAATATTATTGCGAACTTTGATGCATTAGCTTCGGTAAACAGTTGAAGTATCGCTTTGAAGTACTTATGAAGTCTTCGGGGATTAAACTAAACAGATATGGGCGAAGTGTTTATTGGTTCGGCGCGAGCAGGACTCGCTGATTGGTATTGATGGATGTGCGTTTCATTCGAAGTACTCTCGTATGAAGATTCAATTACTTAGATTGAAATCGAATGTACTAAGGTAAGTATAAATAGCTGTTCTTTTGTGTATTAGACTATTTTGTTTCTTAACTATCTACTACTAAACGTTGGAAGTTTTCTGCGAATCCCTGGTGTTGTCCCTCGGTCCAACATATACGTTAGACTTAAAATTCTGTGGCCAGCATGAAATCCAAGATCATATGTGACTCGTTGCTCTTTAAGGTACTATTTAAAGGTTTTTTATATGTGAAAGGTAAGACCAGTTCACACATTAACCTGATGGCTTACCATCACGCCTGTTCATGACAGATGCAGTGACTTGAACTATTGACTGTTGATCGTGATTCAGCTCCTTTAACATGCCATAAGCTCGTCATCTTAGACGACAATGTTAGGTGCCTTATACCTAGTAAAGTATACTACCCAATTTCTAGGTGGTAGACTCGTTCTTTGTCGTCTAGGTGAGTGTTTTGCACTTCCTTGTTTCGGGACAAGGGCACTGTAGCTAGTAAAATTACAGGGTTTAAGAGACATTATGTCGTCTTGGGTGACGAGTGCAGGACAGTGTTGGTGAAAAATAATGACGGGTACTGCTATTGATTTCCGCCAACACTGCGTCCATTACGGTCAGGCGTATCACTTACCACCAAGCCAGCAAACTGACCGTCTCGTTTACTTTATGACATAAAAAGTCCCGAATCAAACAAGTGTGTACCATTCCTATGTCACGAAATATAACAATATCCATAGTCTGGCTGGCACACATATTTTTTACTATAGATTTATATAATCAATACCTTCCACCATTTATTGCCCGGTGAAGCTGTAAAGGCCATCTGCAGCCAACAGCAGTAGTCAGTTCGGAAAAAAAAATCCTTCCACCAATCAAAGTGCAGTAAAATGAGGTGAAGCTGTCCCCCCTGATAACGTTGGACGTGTCGGAAATTCACCATGTCTAATGCGTTCCGAAATACTAGCATTTCGTTTTATGTATATTCGGCACCGTTTCCGCTTAAATAAATCAAACGAGATTAAAGAACTTTCGGTGATACTATTTATTTTTGAGGCGATGACTAATTTGATTAAATTTATAGGTGTTTTAAGTGATTCGGTGTAAATTTATTTTTGTCATCCTTGTTTAACTTATTAGAGACAAAATTCGTTTTATGCTGTCAAAAATTATGTTACAAGCCAAAATCAACCAAAGGCACCTTTTATTATTAAGCCGCATAAAATAAATAAAGATCATCATCAGCCTATAAGCCCATTGCAGGTCACAGGCCTTCCCGCACGGCAATGCTATGAGGAGATAGATCCTTACCCCAACATGTGGTCCTAATGTGGATGAAAATGTACTAAGAAAATAACAGAGAATAATAACCACTTATTACCTATATGCATTTCCAGTCCTTAAAACTATATAATTTATATTTCTAAAGCGTCAGTGACTCATTGGTGTTAACTGTTACCTTCCGATCTGGAGGCCGCATGTTCAAATCCCACCACGTACCAAAGAACCTTCGATTTTTTAAAATCATATGCTCCGTTTATTCGACGCTCTTAAGCTGAAGAAAAACATCGTGAGGAAACCGGCGTACGTCTACGAAGAAATTCAAAAGTTGTGCGTGAAGTCGGCCAACTCGGACTGGGCGCGTGGTCAACTAAGGCACATCCTTTACGGGTAAGCTTCTTCGGTGGGAACGTATAATGAGCTAATGGTGATTTTATATTAAGTTTTGCAAAAGATATGTTTCAGATAGAAATATTATCATACGTCCGTTGCAGGCATGTTGTACACCCTTCTATTTTGAAAGCCATCTTATACAAACAATTCTAATCTGTATCCGAGACACCCGGTATTAAGATTGCAATAAAATCACCATAAATCATGCAACTATGCTTGTTATTTATTAAGGAAAACTGACCTTTCTGCCATTATCTTAAAGTTCACGTCCGAATAAGGGTTTGACGGATCATAACCCCATTCATCATACAAATCTGACCCTTCTGCAGTTGACATAAAGTCCACGCGAGTAGACAGATGATGGATGGGTGTATAATTGCTGGTCGTTATACTGTGATTGTTCCATCAACTTGTTTTCCACTGATTCGTTTTGGGAATTTTACAATTTAAGTAATATATTTGATGGTTTGTAACACAGACATCAGAATATACAATTAGACTGGACAAGCCGCCAAGTTTATAGGCAGTCCCAGTGTCGCAATTTCTTTTCGGTTCTTATCTGTGAAAAGTTATTGTATTTCTTGGTAAATTTACTGATTCATTGCGATGACGGCATGTTACAATTGCACAGGATGGCATTTTGGGAAAAAACGGTAATTTCTTCTAATATTCGTGCGTCTTGACTCGTCTCGCAGAGCGTAAACTGGCAGCCAGTGTATGCTCGTTGAGCTTACATTTGTCGCACTTAAAAACGCGGCTCGCCCCATCTCCTGTATTGGGAAGTCTGTGGTTTGTATTCATGGTTGATCATCCATCTTCCAGCTCTAAATGTCTAGTTTACGAGTATAACCACTTTCTTGTTCTGGAAACCTTAAGTTTTATTGAAATAGCTGACGTCTTTGGTTTTGTAACCTAATAAAAATATATTTGGTGATAACAAATAAAAGAGCGTCGGTGGCTCAATGGTGTGGACTGTCGCCTTCCTACCGGGAGGGCCGAGGTTCAAATACCGCCACGTACCAATGTATTATATGTACTCGTACGTTAATCCGACGCTCTTACACCTGCGCATTCCTACAAAGAAATTCAAAGGTTGTGCGTGAAGTCGTCCAACCCGCACTGGGCCCGCGTGGACGACTAAGTCCTAATCACCCTATACGGGTGCGCTCGTGCCCCTCGGTGGGGACGTTTTAAGAGCTGATGATGATGATGATAACAAATAAACGTCTTCTGGAAAATCAGCTTTTTCCGATATGACTTTTCGATGTTCATCGCTGATGTTTTTACAACTTAATTTGGATTCGGGCTGGTAATGAGCTCAGCTGGCTCTCAGCGTAGGAAAGATTCGCTTTGATTTATTGTCGACGACACACCTACGTCTGCTCGCTCTCTATAAAGGTACTGGAATTATTTCGATTTCGTATCCATTAGTTTGATAACTCACCAATCAGACATCTACTGATGGTAAAAAAGCATATTTTGCACGGTACCTCTATCTCCATTTTTTAGTTTTTGGAATTCCATGAATTTATTTGACATTGGGATACCATATCGACTCCAACCCAGTTGTTAATTTGGTATTAAAGTAGTTTAAAATACTAATTATGTAGTAGAATGAATTGTTGAATGGTGCTACCAATTAAAATCTACCATAAAACAGAACGAATGAGTGCAGAATTTTACTATAGATACAATAAAGATCATATTAGCGCTTTAAAGATTAGCGGAATTGGTGTCCAGCTCAGGTATGCAGCCTGTGTCTTTGCTAACTTATTTAAAAAAGAAAAGAAAATCTGAATTCAACGCAGCCTGTTTCACTTATTTAAAAAAAAATAATGTCAATTCAACGCGATGATTTTTAGTGTGTTCTAAATTTAAATTGTGATTGCGAAACTGGCCCGCAATGTTATCATAACAGCAAATGAGCAGATTTGCCCAAATAACATACCTTAACATTTGATGAACGCATAAAGGCTGACTTTCGATTATAATCCAAATTGTTACTTTAAGATTACTGCGGTAAAGTTGTTATTATTATGGAATCGTTTTGTAGTTATGTCACTTCGCTCAGGCGTCTCTGTAAAACCGATTTCCGTTCAGTTGATTGTTTCGAACTTGCTATAAGGGCTGTCACCTTTGTCTGTTCGAGGAGAAATCAATAAAAACCCTTATACAAATTTTATGGAGCAATATAGGGTTTTTAAAATTTTACTTTCATTATTGTTCTTTATAAACCTTAACTGATTCAAAAATGTTGGAACACTTCAAATCAGTTACTTCACTAAATATTTCGGGTTTGATTGAAATGCATTGCAACATTTGTGTGTACGAGCATGTCTGTTTATTTTTTATGTGTATATTATTACAACAAAAAAGCAGACAAAAATTATTTTTTATTGCATTACAACAATTGGCGCTAGACGGCGCCGTTTGTAAACGTTTCGAACGGCGCTGTTTGTAAGGTGGTTTGACCTGGTGGTAAGTGTGGCATATGCCTATTGTAGGTTTACAAAACGTTATCACCAGATATAACACTATTTGTGTGTGTGTATGTGTGTGTTAAACAACAGTAACTCTGTTGTTTTTTAACTGTAAATTTTTTTGATGTTTCTTCAGATTATAGGACAGTTCATTTTTAAATGTATGCAAAAGTCGTCTTCCGAGTGATTTAGTAACAGTTTTTTTGTCAAATCTTGCCGTTTGTCAACCCTATAAGCAAAACAATGGGTTATTAGCGTTTTTGCCAATACACCGCCGGATTGTGTGTCTAATGCGACTCTGTCGAGCGGAACAGAGGCACAATTGTACCGTCTGCACCCAAAAGTGCTACTTAACATTATTTAAAACAAGTAATTAAGCTATATTCCACAATCATCTACAAATTCTATACTAAAACTAATTTACACTACAAAAACATGACATTTTATTATCTCTCTCATTTTAAAATGGGTTCTTTAGAAAATCGGCGCAAACTCTTGGATTTAATGACGTTGCAGACTCATTCAAGGAAATTAAATTGTCCTAACTTACTCAAAATGTAAGTATAATGTCCTTACCATACACCAAGACACTCTTACAAACATCTTTAGTCTTCCTCCCTGTAAACTAACCTGGGTAAATGCTCCACTGTACCGATGCATGCGGACCTATAACAATTTAATGGATTGCGACATTGACATCTTTCACGATTGTGACCGCTTGTTTAAAAGAAAGTGTGTGGAAGATTAGATTCTGCTCTACATAGAATATTTTGTTATATGTAATTTTTTTTTCTTACTTCGGTTTTTTGTCAGCTAGTTAATATACTTGTGGTTAAAATGTAATTAGGTGGCCCCATTTTTTGTAATCGACATTTGTTTGATTATTCAATGTTGTATTTGCCTGTAAGACATGTTTTACACGTTTCACATAAATAACTCCATAGAAATGTATAATTATATGTCGCTGGCAAGTCTGTACCAATAAATAATAAATAAATAATATGCCCTCATAACTAGATGTCTCTCAATCTCTCAATTATAAACATCTAGAGAGATTAAGGGGTGGCTGAAAAGCATCGTGCGCAGGTTTCCTCACGATGTTTCCTTAAACCGTAAGAGCGTCGGAAAACGTACATATAATTACGGAAATTCGAAATCACATTGGTATGTGGCGGGATTTGAACGTGCGCCTTCAATGATGTGAAGGCAAATTTCCACACCATTGGGCCACCGACGCTCCTATCGTATCGTATCGTTTTTAGTGAGTTCTATTCACTATATAGTAGAATATTATCGTATTTGCTGTCTGTACGGTTGTTAGGCGCGGTGCGGTGAGACCGTTCGTCATCATTACTAACTGCAAGCATTCCGAATGTTCACTGTGCTCTGGATCCTTGAGTTTGCGTGTCTCGTTTCAATAATATTGTCGGTCTGCCAAAACCTAAGTTATATAGCAACTAAACGAACAGTTTATCTGATGAAAAGTGGTTACTGCTGAGCCTTGTAGTCAGGCAAACCAATGATGTAAAAAGTATAGATTCGTGATATGCTCACAAAACAATCGAAAAAAGTGTTCCGAATGCAGCGACAGCACACATACACATATTTCGTATGAGCGTACAGTTTTCGTTTGGTTCGTTCGGTTCGGCGATTCGTTTTTGGGGCACGCGTGGCGTGTCTACCTTTATATATACAGAATATCATTGAGGCAAACATCTTGATTTCTAGTGGTGGTATAAGACCGATAAAACAATGTCTTTACTTCAAAACAAGATATCGCCTTTTGAGCTATGTTCATAGGTATATTGACAGTTACTAATGTAACTGTAATGTAAATAACTTTTATTTATTTATTTTATTTATTTTTTATTTATATAAGTATATCTATCCCTCTTTACAATCTATTGCAGTATAATAAATAATTATCCGCTGACATTCACACAGCGCCATCTAGCCCCAAGTTAAATGGGTAGTAAACAACGGATAAACATACTTATATACATTTTTTTTGTATAAACACATATATTGTACATACCCAGACCATTACAAACAGACATGTTCATGCACACAAATCGTTGTACTGCCCGGGGATCAAACCCGAAACCCTTGGTGTAGTAGCCGACGTCTCAACCATTTCACCAAATGGATCGCCAAGATATCCTAGTGTTACACTCAGCCTCCGGTCCGATGGACCGATGACGTGCGAAAGGTTGCTGATGGTACATCCCACAGATTTCCTAATACAGGAGATAGGGCAAGCCGCGTTTTTAAGTGCGACAAATGTAAGCTCAACGAGCATACACTGGCTGCCAGTTTACGCTCTGTGAGACGAGTCAAGACGCACGAATATTAGAAGAAATTACCGTTTTATCCCAAAATGCCATCCTGTGCAATTGTAACACGCCATCATCGCTAGGAATCAGTAAATTTACCAAGAAATATAATAACTTTTCACAGGTAAGACCCAAAAATAAAGATTGCGACACTGGGACTGCCTATAAACTTGGCGGCTTGTCCAGTCTAATTGTATATTCGGATGTCTGTGGTACATCCACTATATTACTTTCGGATACAATAGGGCGTGAGTTATAGTGATGTTATTAGTTATAGTGGGACCGTAGACCTGCGAAAGGTCGCTGGTGGAAGCTGGATGAGGAATGCGGAGCACCGGGATAACTGGCGAAAATGGGGGAGACCTATGTCCAACAGTGGACTACAACAGTTTGAAGGGAGAGAGTTGTTTCCGGGTCTTGATTAGATCTTATAAATATACTGACAGGCATCCTTATTACTGAGGATCGGAATTCTTGGAAAGATTAAGTGCAGTAATTAACTAGTCTACAATAATTACTATGTGTGTATGCGAATGTCATCATCATCAGCTCATTAAACGTCCCCACCGAGGGGCACGAGCCTACCCGTACGCGGGTGTATAGGCCTTAGTCGTCCACGCGGGCCCAGTGCGGATTGGACGACTTCACACACAACCTTTGAATCTCTTCGCAGGCGTGCGCAGGTTTCGTCACGATGTTTTCCTTCACCATAAGAGCGTAGGATAACGTATATATATTTTCGAAAACACATTGGTACGTGGCGGGATTTGAACCTCAGCCGTATGCGTATGTGTGTGTGTATTATTCATATATATGAATAATACACACACACATTTATCATATGATAAACAACGACATTACTGAGATGTGAATAGAAAGAGTAAAAAGGTAGAGTAAAAACAGACCTTTAAAGGAAATTTTATATTTAACTTAGTTATTACAAGAGAATTGAAACAAGTCACTACCACCCATATTATAAGCCGTTGAACACATTAAATCTAAATTATCAACATCATAAATCTATGTTTACGTACAGGTGTCTGAAAATAGAATTGTTAGGTGCATAATCCCCAACAAATAGCAGAGTCCCGCTTCATTCGGGCTATGGAGATGTCAAAAATTGACAGGTACGTTTGAAACCATCATGTAGGTGAAGAGAAGTTCTATGCGAAGAGAAATAAGCTTATTTTCTTACTTTTGAACTCCAGCTTGAGAATTTTTTTATCTTTATATTGTCCTTATTTATAAAATAAATCTTATCGTACATTAGCTGATTAACAATGCATATAATCATCATCAGCACATTAAACCACTACGAGGAGCACGAGCCTACCCGTATAGGGTGTTTACTTTTATAGTCGTCCAGGCGGGCCCAGTGCGGATTGGCCGACTGCACGGACAAACTTTGAAATTTTCTGCTTGCTACCTAAGCAAGTTTTCCTCACGATGTTTTCCTTCACCGTAAAAGCGTCGGCGAAACGTACATATGATTTAGAAAACACATGGGTACGTGGTGGGATTGGAACCTGCGCCCTCCCGATCGGAAGGCAGCACCAATGGTCACCGAAGCTCTTTTATATACTGATTTATATTTGTGTATCTTTATACAAGCGGGGCCTTGTTGCCTGTAGCTGTAACACAGGTTTTCCTACCACAGGCATCAGTTGTCACCTGTTTCTGTTAATACTGAATTTAATGTATGTTCTTACCATGAGACACGATGTAAAATTTATGTGTAACTAAAGATAATATTATTTTAGAAACGTTATATTTATGAATAAAATAGATAATACAAGTTTTACTTATCGGGCACTAGGTATGCGTGGCGATTGGGAGCTCAATCTCAGTTATCATCATCATCAGCTCATTAAACGTCCCCACCGAGGGGCACGAGCCTACCCGTATGGGGTGATTAGGCCTTAGTCGTCCACGCGGGCCCAGTGCGGATTGGACGACTTCACGCACAACCTTCGAATCTCTTCGCAGGCGTGCATGAAGGTTTCCTCACGATGTTTTCCTTCACCGTAAGAGCGTCGGATAACGTACATATATTTTTCGAAAATTCGAAAATACATTGGTACGTGTCGGGATTTGAACCTCAGCCCTCCGGTAGGAAGGCGACAGTCGTCACCACTGAGCCACCGACGCTCAAGTTCTGCTATATTGTTATACATTTTGGATCACTGGTGTGCCTACATACTTCAATAAAATTGTTGTTTCCTTGTACGTAATACTCGTATATTTTAAGCTGAACTCTTTATAAAAAGCTAAAGTTTAGTGCCACACTCTTCAAACTTATTACTATAAAAATGCTATTTTACTTGTTGACAATACCGAAGGGGATCCTTCGGGGTCGATGAATTGGTGGTGGGTTTTTGCCGATCAAAAACTTAATAGGGATGGAGTTCAATTGACAAAATATAGTTTTCAAGTGGCCAGACACCAAAACTTGGTATTTGTCTATGCATAATTTGACTTGTAAAAAAAAAGAATCGCCATTATTTCATAACTCGCGCCTCGCGCCATCTTTGTATTTTGACAGGTGACATGTGTCACTTCTGTGCGGCGTCGAATTCACGAGTTCCGCATTTTTTTTCTCCGAACACATGTTGTGATGCGTGTTTACTGCCTGTTAATGTCCTCATACAGTTTAACATCTTTTTATATTGTTACAGGTACGTAATGAAGGTGTAATGGCTGACATGGAAACTGCAACGGGTTATTTATTTTATATTATTACGCCAAAATCAATTGTTTTTTTTTAAAGTACTCAAGTCAATTACTAGTTACATATAATTAGTATTATTGATAAATTACATAGAGTCCACCGACATCATGATACTATATTTTTTAGGTATGAGAATAAGTGACCCACGGTGTAGACCTACGTCTGATAGTAATTATCATTGCAATGTAATTTATTATCCTTCGTGGTACGAATTAAAACAATGTTATAATAATGGATCTTTGGAGATAAATTTTGTGTCGATAATATCTCATTAATTCCGCTTCAACCGATTCCGAAAAATAAACAATGGTTCTCATCCTAAATGGTGACCTGACGAAGACAGGTTATTTTTCCTTTCATAGGCTGTAAATACAGGCATAACAGAGTTTCAGGTTCAAAAACTGTTCCAATAAAACAATATTTTCTTGCATACAAAATCGATATAAAAAAATTATTTAGCGCAAATCTTAACCATGACTTAACGAGTCTGCAGCCAGTTTTGAAACTTACTTAGTACTTAAATCATGTCTGGGCTTTGGGGAGTGGTTAAAGTTATTGTTTGCTTTAGTATTTCAATCAAAGTCAAAATTCATTTATACAATAAGGCTTACAAAAAGCACTTGTAATCGTCAAAAAAATCTCAAAATTTAATAAAAACATTTCAAATATTTGGTATTAACAGCAACAATCAAAAATGAATTTTGATACTTGAAATAGATCCAAACAAATCAAAACGACAATTAAGTAAAAGATTTGTTAGACGTTACATACCTCATGTTATTTATCGTTAGATACGTCTTGTACAAAGTACCACAATCTAGTTTGAAAAAGTTAACTTCACCAAGTCAAGTTAAACACATAAAAACCTTATAAGTACACCAAAGGAGTATAATAAGCAGGATTAATATTTATCAAAATGAAAAATGGATATTTAATGCATCTGGTTTTTTTGGTGCACTCCATGCACGCGGCAGTGCGCCATCAATCACGACCTCAAAAAAGAAACCATTTAAAAAACAAACAAAATGAGCGCGAAATCTGAAGGCGTGACTTTTTTATTTTTAACTTCCAGTCGTTGGCAATCATGTTTTGTGCCAGTTAATGTTAAATTAATTTCACGACCACTCTTTTTGGGTTTGTGATATTTTTGATGGCGGAAACTGACTAATTGGGTGGAAATGTGACGAGTCTTATGTTTTTTGACATGATAAAAGGAAAGCGAGTTGTCTTTTTGCAATAATATTGATAAATCATATTTATTGGGACTTACTTTTAAGCTGCTCACAATTTTCTTTCTGTCATTACTAGCTTTGTTGTTCTCAAAACGTTTCCATAGAATATGCGTAGGTATGTTCCTTTAAATTGTTTTCTCTCAGTAATTAATGATATAACCAACATTTAATTTTTATTTGTGTCACGAATTTCAGTACATTAGTTATACTTCGAGCGATAAACTATATAAGAATACATAATGTATTATATTGTGCTGAATTAACCACCTGTGTGGCAAATGTGACCATAACTAGATCGGTTTAAATATCTTCAATAAAATAATCTTGGTGTGTTGCTCTTAATATACGAAACGCAATTTTAGTTAACATTTGAAAATATTCATTCAAGAAAATTCCTAACGTGTCCGAAGTTAACATACTATTGTGGGAAAACGTCCGCACATGCTCTTGCATTTCATTCAGTCAAACCATTTAAATTCATCTCAGTCTAAAATTGTTCGGCATTTGTTAACCGGACAAGAATTAATGTGACGTCACAACATGGTTGGATCCCCCTAGTGTGGCGTGTGTCGTGTCATTAGCAGCCAATAAACCGTCCCGATGTAAACAAGGCGACCGCAGCGCCTTCTGCGCCGGCTAAATTTGTACGGGGCCGAGGCTGAAATTGTAATGACGTTTTGTTTTTTTTTACGGTAGGCTAAATTTGTATTTCCAATGCTGTGCACTTTTTCTTGAATTATTCAATGAAAATATCAAATTATTAAAAACAGTTTCATTACAAGTTAATTAACAGATCTTTGAATATAAAAGTTACTTTAATGTTTGGAGATTTGCTTAGTTGTATGCTAACTTATGTATAAAGCTTTGTTTGGGTGTCGTCTACTTTGATGTTAACTTGATTTTAGCTTTTCCTGTCAGTGGTTTCTCATTACAATTTAGTTAAAGCATTGTGCCAAAAAAGGATAAACTCAAGTTAACATACCCAAACAAAGTTTTATTAGCTGCTTTTCAATTAAACATCAACTGCATACAATTCGTTTTCAAAATGGCCACCGTTCCGAGACACAAACTCCATAAAACCAGTCGCATACATCCAATGCGCTTTGAACGCGCCGACACATCAAACGGTCAGTTCTGGAGTATCGATTGATCGATTCTGGAGATCTAACGGGCGTCTCCATGTATGAAACGTTCGTAACATGAGTTGGTAAAAAGGATTTCTGCTTCGGGCAGGTTATTTTTGTTCTTTAAGCTTTAGGAGTCAAGGGACTTTTAGTGTAATGATGTATGGTATGTGTGGTTAATTTATGTAAAATTTACGCTTGTCTACGTAACCTACATGCGGTCCTAAGTACCATTAAGTACATTCTAATATAGTAGACAAGACCAACGGCTTAACATGCCTTCCAAAGTACAGCAGGAAGAAAAAAAATTTTTTATTACCCTTATCAATTGCTTGCTTGATTCGCGTAATCATTACTTTAAACCTTTACATCAGTTTTGCTTTAAAACCCATCTCTGCTCGCCAAATGCCCAGTAGAGCTTTGGCCATCTGTGATCCAAAGCAAAAATAAAATGCATGTACATATTCTCGGATGTAACGAATTGTATGCATTTATCATTTTTAATGAAATATAAAAAATAATTCATCCGTGACGTAGGTACTTTAAACAAATTGGAATACATCCAAATGAACGATAGTACAAACAAAATGAACATTTCGTTATCATCATGTTATCATGTTGTTTGGTCGTAACAACATAAGATAGTATCTATTTAGCAGTCAAATAGAGAAATAAAACGTGGCGACCGTAAAACATTCAAGTCGACGTGTCAACGATGACATAAAATAAAAGCGCAACCGAAAAATGTGAGTGCACTTTACATGTCGGGATACCATTAATTATATAATGAAGCTAATGGATTTCACTGTCGGTTTAATTTGTGAAGTTTACTTTGGTGACAAGTGACATAATCAAGTGTGTCTGTATTTCGTTTTTAATTCTGAATTCGTTTGACTAACATTAGTTGGAAATTCAGTTTATTTCTCTTTGAATATTTATCTAGTTTCACTAACACTCATGAAAAAATCAAGTCCTATTTTTATTCGCGAGTGTTTAATAAATGATTTCTTGCATTGCATTTGTTTGACAAATTACTTTGACTATTTTCGACATAAACTGATTGTAGTTGTAATTTAACTTTAAACAACCAATGCAGCTTCTAGTGTGGCTGTTATACCCATAGTATAGAGCATTTTCACACAAACTCGGAAAACTCGTGCAACTTATTGGTTTAACATAGAAATGCTACAAAAGCAGTTATTGGAAGACTTTAATTTCTCTAGGCTTATAAGATAAAACCTGAGTTTTTAAAATTTGTTTATAGATACATAACCATGTGTTGAAATTGAAACGTCCACCGTTACTTCATCAAATTGCTTTAGAGTTTGTCCATATTTCGGTTTTTATCATATCGCTGCGACATATATTTTGCAAATGTCAAATCTTTCCACAAAACATAAACTGACACTTAAAATACCGCTACAAAAACAAAATCTCAAGGCACATTTAAGCTAACGGTAATCGTGCCGTGTAAATCCCCAAGGACAAGGCGATGTTTCTTATCAGAACAATTTATCGCGGATATCGCGCGTCCCATCGGAAACCCGCCACTTTTACGATTCCATTTTGTCGCGCTCTGCGACGAAAATGACGCGTCGTTTTGACGGTAAACGGAATTTTGTGATTGATTGAAATATTGTTGATTGAATAGAAAGATCTTTTAGTACATTTAAAAGAAACGAAAATAAAATTCTGTATATAGTTGTAGTAACCTCTTTTGCAGTTAACTTCTAGATCTTCAAATTTGAATTCAAAAATCATTTATGAATCATTTGTCAAATAAAGCTACCACCAAAAAGTAGAATTAATTAATTTATTTATTAACATTTAATTTAAACATATAGGTAATATGATTCTGAAATACAACATAAGTTTTACAAACTTTACCGTGTACCACATTAAATATTAGAACTGTTACAATAATCTTAGTCCTAAACTATCGAAGACAGGTATATCTCTCCCATTCGCCAGATATACTTTTGTCCTCAGCTTTTCGCATCCAGCCTCCACCAGCAATCATTCGCAAGTCATCAGTTCTATTATTTTTTCAAAATTTGACAACTTTATGTAATTCGTTTTTTTTTGTAATTTCGCAGTTACAGTGGGCAAGGGATAAAATTGTTTCATGGAATCAATAACCTTAGTTCTTGATAAGATAACCCATCCTTCTATTGAAAAAAAAAAAACAAAAATCTTTATTTCCATAAATTGCAGGCTATACAATGATACATATGTTGACTCACTACTATTAAGCGTGGAGACTCTTGTCCCAGGAGTAACCGCTCTCCCATAACATTTCAAGGGTGTACATTTATGGTTTGTTTAAATACATACAATGAATTTCGTTTCTTAATGTATTAATTCTACCGAAAAGAAAGAAGATAAGAAATTGTGTCTGTTTCCGTGTGATTGAGTGTATGTGTGTGGGTGTATGTCTGTTTATGTGTGTGCTTATGTGATTAAATATATGACATATATTAAGTACTTGTCTGTGATATCACTATACAGAGATGTGTGCCTAAAAAGTCTAGAGTTCTATTAAGCGTCCCAGTTGTATTTAAATACAGAAACAATAAATAATCTATTGTACATTAAATCCAGGCAGTAAAGGTGTAAATAATTAGGAAACCTACACATTAGTGGAGAGAAATGTTCGCAAACTTTCTAGTCAATTTACGAGAGATGACATCACCAATGTCATTCTCACGTTCTGAAGAACCGTTTCGTTGACAGGCATTTTAAAACAGTCATCTGGATCAACAGCTCAATCAGCGACCTCGTCAGCAGAGAGTGTTCTGTCATCGAGCTTCCAGTCGAGTAGGCGCGAGAGTTAATGTTTGTATACCTACATTGGTTATTTCTTATACATTGGGGATAAAAATATTCAATGTGAATTATAGGAGAATACTCAGGGCGTCGTGGCTCAATGGTGTGGACTGTTACCTCCTACCGTAAGTCTGAGTATAGGTAAGTCAGTTTATAGTTTTAGTTTATTTATCGAATGATAGGAAAATGCCCGTTTACTTTAAATTTCATCTTCATTCACTCATTATCATTCATTGACGTCAAAAGTAGAAACTGTATTTTTCTACATTTTTGCTATAATTTATTCGCTAGAGTACAATCAATCAAGTAATTAAGGTAACTACAGGACGAATAAGGGAGCGCTCAAGTTTTATATAAAGCATTTCTTAAAGATTTGAACTCCCCTCCCCATAATCATACAATCTTAGGATTCCTTGTAAAAGGAAAGAGTTGATAGTTTGGTAGTTGCCAAGTACCAAGGATATTTTTAAAAATAACAATATTACATTACAAGTTAGATAAATACTAAATGTATTTATTTACCAGACCCCCCCCCCCCCGTCCTCCCCCTACTTACTACTTGACTTTACTTATTACTTGAACGCTCTCTATGCCAGTTTTACACACAATTCAAAATATCCATAAATATTACATTATGTATGTATAATGTCTTAATCAGCCGGTACCACAGACATCCGAATATACAATGAGACTGGACAAGCCGCCAAGTTTATAGGCAGTTCTAGTGTCGCAATTTCTTTTCGGTTCTTACCTGTAAAAAGTTATTATATTTCTTGGTAAATTTACTGATTCATTGCGATGATGGCATGTTACAATTGCACAGGATGGCATTTTGGGAAAAACGGTAATTTCTTCTAATATTCGTGCGTCTTGACTCGTCTCACAGAGCGTAAACTGGCAGCCAGTGTATGCTCGTTGAGCTTACATTTGTCGCACTTAAAAACGCGGCTTGCCCCATCTCCTGTATTGGGAAATCTGTGGCCGGTACATACCGCGCTACTAAACGAGACTTCGGTTTTGACGCTCCACAATCCGTTGATATATCGCTTGCGGGGCTTAATTAAGCCAACTTGTGAAACGAAACTTGTACAGTAAATCCAATTGATTTACAATTCACAGTTTGGACTGTTGTTGTGGCTGTGAAATTATGTGTTGAGATGAACGGGGTTACAGGTGTTGTTAATAATAGGAATGCGTTGCATTATTGAATTGGGATTTCCAAACTATTTTGAATACGAACGTCATTTATTTTGACTTAAGACGTTCGTCAATATATTTGGTTTCTTTCTCTAGTTTTTTAGAGAGTTGTGCACATAAATATAGTAACCGTAGCGCGCTAATTTTAAATCTATGGTTGGGCTAATAAAGTTTGCGAATCGGTCTAAGATCATCAATTAACTAATATGCACAATCATAAAGAAACGTGATCAAACCAAAAATGATCGAGCCGATTATTGTTATATTTAGAACGTAAAATAATTTATATAAGTTTTGACTTTAACGCGTCATAGAAATATTACATCCAAAGCTCGAGCACACTACTATGCTATCATGACTTATAGCGAGCGACGTGATTATGAATGAAAATTCTGACCAACTGACGCGATGTGCAGACTTTTGCCGCGGACAATTGCCTGTTACTATTTTACTTTGAGACTAGTTTATGGCAGGCGTCCGCAGGCTCTCCCATAGCCCAGATAGCCAGACCATCAAAACCCAATTCCATAGCCCATTATCATAGTTTCCATATATTTTCAATAGTCTTTACACTTGGCGGGGGTCAACATGGGTTATCATATTGTACATTCTGGGATGGCATCCGCCATGTGTAACACATACAAATATTAAAAATTCGAAAAAGGGCATCTGTGCTGTTGGCTTCGGCCCCACACATGTCTTTCAAAGGACCGGGCCACTATTTAGCCCGTGAATCTAAGGATTTCGAAATAATAATAATAACAAAAAGGAACATTTAGTGTTTTTTACATAGGTACATGTACATATAAAAGATAAATAATTGATAAACAGTTGTTTTTATGTTACTTGTGTCATTATAATAGATAATTTATAAAAAGTGTTGCCAGCGCTGTTAAAATCGAAAACAATTACTGTGTCGTTAGTCGCCCCCAATCTATCGAGGAGCCATCTAGTTAGGGGATGCTTTGTCATCGCAACACAAATGTTTTGTTTACAGTAAAAAGGGTATGTTTTTTATTTGGGATACTTCTTTGTTTGTTTTTGGGTGGCGCTCTGAATGGCCAATGACTGTCACTTTTTAAAAATAAAATCAGTTACCAAGAAGTTATCGGATGGTTGGAGACGATTGTCGCATTCTGTACTGAAACTAGTTTTACTAGGTGATAGAGTCTGTACTGAGTCATCTGGGTTGGTACCACCGCAGTGCCAGATATCGTCCTGTGAAATAGGAGTCTTTTGCACTTTGTGTTTCGAGATGAGGCTACTGAAGCTAGTAAAATTACCGGATGAGACCTAACATATGTTGTCCTGGTGTTGATGATGATTATACGGCCTCTATCTTGATGATGATGATGATACGACCCGTAACTTGATGATACGGTCTGTAACTTGATGATGACGATACGGTCTGTAACTTGATGATGATGATACGGTCTCTAACTTGATTATAATGATACGGCCTATTGGAAGTGTTCTTAGCAGCATGTAATCGTCTTTATCTTAAGACAGTCCGTTGATTCAATCTGTAAAGTTCGAACCAAACTGGAAAAAACAAATTAAATAAATATTCTCTGGCATTCAAACAACGTCATCTAGCCCCAATTAAGCGTGAAGCTTTGATTACGGGTACTAACTGATAAACATATTTCAAACATTTTTTTTTGTAAATACTTTCATAATCATACATATAAAACACCCAGACCAATACAAACAGACATGTTCATGCACACCAATGTTTGTGCTGTCCCGTCATCCCTTGGTGTAGTAGCCAACGTCTCGACCATATACACGAAATGGGTCAAAATACAAGGCTACTTAAACTTTTTAACCGCTCGAACGTAGCACGCGCGTAGACAATAGATTCATCTATTGTTTGTTGTGATTTTCCACCCGTGCTACGCACGACCGCGTATGTTTTGACAGGATTCCAATAAACAACCCCTGGATTACTTAACTCGGCGTTTAGGTCACAAATTAGATCACGAAAGCAGTTAATTTTACCCCTGAAACGTCCGACGTTTCCCACCAAATATTTCACCGCCCGTCACATATTTCAATGCGGGCAAGCAAACATAAGCCTGCCATGAAATTAGAACAGACCCCTTAAAATAATAGGCTTAGCCGGTTCCCGTTTAATCGGCCACAGGCTTCGCTCGTCACTGTAATAATTTGTCATCCTGTCATCGCTCGCATGCCTCGAAAATGAATTAAGTTATACGCGATCGCGGGGAATCAAAATAACTTTTTAACCGACTTCAGAAAAGGAGGTTACTCAATTCAGAAAAGTAGGGTACAAAAGCATGGATTCGTGATATGCTCACAAAACAATCGAAAAAGTGTTCCGAATGCAGCGACAGCATACATACACATATTTCGAATGAGCGTACATTTACATTAACAAAACAGTACAAACTGTACTCTCTTCGGCGGTTCGTTCGATGGCGTATCTACCTTTATACAGAATATCATTGATCTGTAGGTTTTTTTTTATGTTTGTTCACGGATAACTTCGTTGTTTATGAACCGATTTTAATAATTACTTTTTGTTGAAAAGAGAATACTTCAGAGGTGGTGCCATTTTAAGGGGGCCAGAGTCTGATGATGGAAAAGATAAATCAAGGGAGATTTTTATGTTTACTCGTGGATATTCGCGAAATTAAGTAATTTTATGATCCTTCTTTTGTTGGAAAGAGGATACTTCAAAGGTAATTCTATGATACGGAATCACCCTTAATGTAAAAAAAATGTTGAACAAAAATAGCGACGTCAAAATAAATAGTAAAAGTCAATAATACATTTTTGGTTAGGTGAATAGAAATTGTTAAATAATCCTTTCCTAATTTTGATGTCGCTACCAGCCAAGTGCTAAACAAACTCTTTACCTTTGTAATATACGAAAGTAGGTTAGAAATATAAATCCATACAGAGTTCTTGATTTACTTGGCACGGACTTCAAAATTATGAAATAATTATTTAACCATTTCTATTTACCTAGCTAAAAATTATTATTGACTTTTTAGTTTGAAGTCGGTATTTTTTGGTTCGGTGTTTAAGTGATACCTACCTTGTAAATGTAAATCGCTTTCTTTTGTAAATTAGACCAAAATCCCAGAGGGCAGCGTGTGTACTCCTAATAATAATGACAGGTAAACCGGACACTCGATGACACCGCAAATGACATGTTCGGAATGACTGTTGGTTTATGTTATTATGGTTGTATTATACGAAGTAGTACGTATAATCGTATAAAGTAGGCGTACCTTACATATAAACTCCATTTCTTTGATGGTAATTGATCAATCAATGTAAAGGAAAATGTTTTTTTTTATCGAACAGTAGGCAAACGAGCATACGGTTCACCTGATGGTAAGTGACAACACCTCCCATGAAATTTGCAAGACATCAGGTCCCAGAAATGCGTTGCCGGCCCTTTAAAAGTGTGTACGCTCTTTTTTGTTGTAATAATAATAAAGGAAATACAATGCATTTTAATAAATATTAATAGCTAAAATATAAATTGGAAATAAATGAACATTGTATTGATAATAAGTTTCGATGATTGTAATAATAAATATTTGCATGCCTTAAACAGGCAGAATATACAATGTACCAATATCCACTTATGTAACACCTTACTTAACATGTATTCTGAGCAAATATATTCTATTCTATTCTAAATTGTATACTTCCGATATTACTGAAGTTATATTGGATTATGGAGTGTTGACTTGTAGTGAATAGTTCTAAAATTTATATGAATGTCAGACAAATCAACTGAGTTTATTTTTTCGTATAAAAGAAATTATTTCCATACATATTCTGTAGCTTTATAATACGATTCTTTCGCGGATTAAGCTTACTGACGCACTAGTTATTATTGTCTTCATATAAAAATATGTTCTATTGCAAGGCACATGCCAACCACAAAGCAAAGCTAGGAGATTGGATAATCTACTAGGCGGATTATGCGAGCTCTAATTGGTAAAAATACAGTCTACATCTCCCTCACAAATGAAAACGTATCCTTGTAAATAATAAATACTCAAATCTCAGATCTATAAATAAAGTACCAAGAACCATATTTCAGCCGTAGAAATCATAATTATTGGTGAACATGAACTATTATTAACATGAACTATTATCTTCTCTTTTGTGTCAAATTAATATGAACTAGAGAAAAAAATGTATACAATAATCATCAAAATGAAAATGAAAAATGAACATGAAAAGTGTTTATTCAGTTTAGGTCCTTACAGAACACTTATGAATGTCAAATGAAGCTACCACTGGTTCGGGAGTAGTTTTTCACTGAGAAAAAACCAGCAAGAAACACAGTAGTTGCTCTTTTTCAAAAAATTGTTTTAATACATAATCATTTGTAATCAAAATAATTATATAAAGCAAATTAATATTTACAATTTTTATCATATTATGTATTGGTAAAAATACTGTAGATAAAACTGTAGATAAAAGAGCGGAGTCACCTGGCACAGGCATATACTTGCTTAAAAGGTGACTTCGACCTTAATTAATAAAATGTAAATTTCTTTGAATGAAATAAACATTTTTGATTTTTTTTTTGATTTTTGATAATAATCTACAAAAGTACTATTAAGCAGTTAAGTATTATATAAATTTAAATAGATGATAACAAAAAGAAAACAAAAGTAGTGCAGGCGTGGAGATCAACATGTCCATGAGTTTTTATCATTTATATAATCTTCAATACTATAGTAATCATCAACTAACATCCTTCTCAGGCCCTACTACACAGAAATGCCATGGAAGTATTGGTGCCATTCATAGATTTCCCAATACAGGAGATGGGGCAAGCCGCGTTTTTAAGTGCGACAAATGTAAGCTCAACGAGCATACACTGGCTGCCAGTTTACGCTCTGTGAGACGAGTCAAGACGCACGAATATTAGAAGAAATTACCGTTTTTTCCCAGTAATTGCATGCCATCATCGCAATGAATCAGTAAATTTACCAAGAAATGTAATAACTTTTCACAGCTAAGAACCGAAAAGAAATTGCGACACTGGGACTGCCTATAAACTTGGCGGCTTGTCCAGTCTAATTGTATATTCGGATGTCTGTGGTGCCATTGGACAGATTGGTGTGTGTTAACGACTATCACAAGATTGCAGCCGGGACCTACGGCTTAACGTGCCCTTCGAAGCACGTAATCATTTTAATTATCAGACAGGCAATTGTCTCTGCTATGTGCTGACTATGCCAAAAATCGCACAAAGTGACTCAATTTGCGGTCTACCCGTGGGATTTGTACCCAGTACCCCTAGATCAAGCGGCGAGCTATACCTAACGCTCACGTCGCTAGTAAAATTACCTACCGGCTAGAAGAGACTTTACATCTCTTGTCTCAGGTGTCAGGCGCAGTGCGGCATTGATGGATAATAATAACTGTTTATCAGTTGTTGGGCTCAATCAATGCCGCTCTGTCATGGTCAGGCGTATCATTTATCATCAGGTGAGCGTCCTAATAACCGTGTACACTTTATAACTTAAAAAACAACTACTCCACGGAGGGAGTTACAGTTACAATGATTCATCATCATCATCAGCTCATTAAACGTCCCCACCGAGGGGCACGAGCCTACCCGAATAGGGTGATTAGGCCTTAGTCGTCCACGCGGGCCCAGTGCGAGTTGGACGACTTCACGCACAACCTTTGAATCTCTTCGCAGACGTGCGCAGGTTTCCTCACGATGTTTTTCTTCACCGCAAGAGCGACGGATAACGTACATATATTTTTCGAGAATTTGAAATTACATTGGTACGTGGCGGGATTTGAACCTCAGCCCTCCCGATAGGTAGGAGGCAACTATTATTAAAATATAATACTTTAAAACAAATATGGAACAATAATCTCACGGACCTCAGCTGCAGTCGTTAAGCCGTGATTAAAATCCGACGAGGCGCACTTTGTAATTAATGAATCAAACAGATTGTTCGGTTGTAATGCAATTAATAAATGCACAAGTTGCCGGCCGCGGCCGTAATGCGCTTTGTCCGAAAATGTGTTTTAACGGTAACGCGATTATGATTTCACTGACAGCTGTCACAGGGCTACCAAAATAGAAACACTGATATATGATTTTAATTAAAGGACTGTTTACAAGATATAAGGGTATACATATAAAAAATGCCATGGCCAGTGTAGACAAATTTAATATTTTTTTATTTCATTAAGTGCACCAGAGTGACGGTTCACTTACCTTATGGTACGCGAAACGCCTGACCATGGTAGATGTAGTGTTGATGTAAATGGCCTTAATTGAGACCAACAACTGATAAGTAGTAGTTTTATTCTCCATCAATGCCGCACTGCGCCCGACCCGAGACAACAGATGTTAGGTATCTTATACGCGGTAATTTAACGAGTTACCCGGTAGTCATGATCAAAAGGTATTTTCCAATGCGATTGTGCATTGGAAACTATGTCTTAAAACCTAGATAAGACTAATAAGACGGTAACATCAATAATGAGCACTATCGTTTTGCAGTCCACTGCTGGACATAGGTCTCCGCCATTTTGCGCCAGATATCCCGGTCCTCGCTTTCCTCATCCAGCCTCCTCCAGCGACCTTTTGCAAGTCGTCGGTCCATCAGCCGGAGGACGTTCTACGCTGCGCTTGCCGAGATGCGTCTACCCGTGGGATATATATATATATAACGTATCCTAGAAGTGAAGCATAAATAAAAACTTTGCCTAGCTAACCCTATTAGGGAGAATTAATTTCGCCGTCGACACGCGTCCAGCAGTTATTGCCAAAATGTCCGATTACACGAATCGACTGCGACATTAATAATACGTCATATTGTGCTGCTGTGATAAATTAATCGGTGTGACGTCGTTATAAGCTATGACGTCATTGCTTGTATTATGTATTTTGTGACTTGATTCATTTCGCATTAAGCTTTATAAAAAGCTCATACTATAACATGATTTCATTTCGCATTAAGCTTTTAAAAAGCTCATACTATAAATAAACAAACTTGCTGTTGGACTTGAGACTACAATAATATAGGTAAATCATCTGTACGAATTTTTATATCATCATCATCAGCTCATTAAACGTCCCCACCGAGGGGCACGAGCCTACCCGTGTAGGGTGATTATGCCTTAAACGTCCACGCGGTCCCAGTGCGGGTTGGACGATTTCACGTACAACTTTGAAACTCTTTGCAAGCGTGCGCAGGTTTTCTCTCGATGTTTTCCTTTACCGTAAGAGCGTCGGATAACGTACAAATAATATCAAAAATTCAAAAACACATTGGTACGTGGTGAGATTTGAACCTCAGCCGGTAGGATGGCAACAGTCCACACTATTGAGCCACCGACGGTACGTCTCCTTCGTTCTCAATTAGGTTTACGATAAGCATAATAAACTGTCAAACGAATGAACTTTCCAATATGGCTTTTCAATTTTAAAGACAAATAGCATATTTTCGAATGTTGTATAAACGATAAAATTGATGTTGTTTTTTTTTTTTTTAACATCACACAGCGCCATCTAGCCCCAAGTTAAGCGTTAAGCCTGTATTATGGATACTAAAAACGGATACACATACTTATATATTTTTTTTTGTAAATACATACATTTTATACATAGAAAACACCCAGACCATTACAAACAGACATGTTCATGCACACAAATGTTTGTACTGCCCGGGGATCGAACCCGGAACCCTTGGTTTTGCGGCCGACCTCTCAACCGCAACACCAAATGGGTCGTCAAAATTCTATTGTGCCGTCACAACACATCGTATGGAAACCAATTGCCGAAAAACCCATCAATCGAGGCAACCCAACGCAAATGCGTCGCGGGGAACCGCAACAATAATGTTGTACGTTTGCGGCCATTTTGTTTTTTGGCTCAAACTATTTTGCGTTTCGAAGCTACGATTATTGTTTTTTTTTTTCTCTATTTTGCTAATCATGATCATGATAACTACAACTATACGCATATAATCTAATGCTTGAAAATAAAGTAATTTATTGAGGGATTTAGCACCTTTTTTGTGTCTTACGTGTACAGGACGGTGAGGACGCTTACCTAATGGTAAGTGATACGCATGACTATTACAAAGCAGCACTGTAGAAGATCAACAACTGATAGACAGTTATTATTCTCCATTAATGCGCCCGTCACCCGAGACTACAGATGTTAGGTCTCTTATACTGGGTAATTTCAAATGAGTCTAGGCTAATAAGATAACGAATGATACCTATGACTTTGTACACAGTTTAAATCATCATCAGCCTATGTCGTCCCGATGCAGGGACGACATAGGCTGATGATGATGATGATGATACAGTCATTTCCGTATATCAATTGGCTCTTGTGAATGCGATATAATTATATTTATTACAAAGATAAACCCACAAAAATTTTTTTTGATGTGTTTGAGCATAAATTTTATTAAAAAAACACATACTTAGAATTTAAGCGTAGTCATTAGAGTTGATATTAAATTACGAACCGAGTCTATTCAAGTATATGCATAGCCTAACATCTATGATTTGTGATGAGAAATAAAGATATTTTAATTGATTTTTTTTCATTATTGATGTAAAGATGTAGAAGTCCCACATACATACACTGTGGTTATCCGTGGCTTCGTACATATGTAGGAAGCCACGGATAACCAGTCATTTTATCAATGAGCTCTGCCTTTTCTGTATCATTTGATTCAAAAGTTTAAATTTTCAATGAAACAATTGCATTATTCTAGCACTAAATAAATAATGTAGTTTTTCTTAAAAAAACTCGGAATCTCCTGGTAAACCTCCAAACAAAAATGTAATACAGATTGTACACTACAAACTTGTATGTGTGCGTACCATTTACGTGTGTGTGTTTAGGTTCCGTTGCATTTAATAGTAGGGGTATAAATAAAGCTTGGTGTCCATTCGAGGGCGTGCTACTAATTCAATAACATTCAATTAGGGCCGGCGCAATTAGTTGCCTCTGGAAGCAAACGCCTGTATCATGGGAAATTAAAATTTAATTAACGGTTATGGCCAACAGCGCGGTGAGCTGAAGTGTTCTTATATCGAGGGTTTGAGCTGGAACACAGGTTTTTTAGAAACATGTGCGTTCAATATTTGTCATTAATGGTATGTATAATCAGATTATTAATGACCCGTGTCGAGCGTCGGTGGCTCAATGGTGAGGACTGTTCCCCTTCTATCGGGAGGGCCGAGGTTCAAATCCCGCCACGTACCAATGTGTTTTAGAATTTTCGGAAAACATATGTGCGTTATCTGACGCTCCTACGGTGAAGGAAAACATCGTGAGGAAACCTGCGCACGCCTGCGAAGAGATTCAAAGGTTGTGCGTGAAGTCGTTCAACCCACTGGGCCCGCGTGGACGAGCGCTATATACGATAAAAAGCGGCATCCCTTTCTAACTCTATTTAAGTAAAGATCTATGCTGGAGTCTCGTTCTAGAATACGGGCCTTAGTGCACAAATACAAGCTCCTCGCATAAAATGGGGCTAGATCAATGATGTAAAAAAGTATGGATTCGTGATATGCTCACAAAACAATCGAAAAAAGTGTTCCGAATGCAGTGACATCACACATACACATGTTTCGAATTTCGAACACATTTACCTAAACAAAAGAGTACAAACTGTACTCTCTTCGGCGGTTCGTTTTTGAGGCACGGTTGACGTATCTACATTATATATACAGAATATCATTGGGCTAGATGATATTGATTGATATTGAACTTATCAAACTCTCGTCACCTTAATGAAAGACGCTACAATACAAAAAAAGCTATCCGAAATAACTCTAATGTTAGATAATAATATTAAGCCACTGCCACCATAAATATTAAATATATGAAGTGGCAGTGGGCTGGTCACGTATGTCGCAGAACCATGCCGTTGGAGCAGACGAGTTCTGGGGGGAGACCGCGTCTCGGCAAGCGTAGCGTAGGACGCCCTCCGGCCCGATGGACCGACACTTGCGAAAGGTCGCTGGCTGAGCTGATGGAAAGCGGAGGACCGGGATATTCTGGCGCGAATGGGGGAGACCTATGTCCAGCAGTGGACTGCGATAGGTTGAATAGGATAGGAAATATTAAGAATACAAATTTCACTTTCGAACTCAACTAAGCCATTAGCTTAAAACAGTTTTATTGCCGTTTCTAAGTAAACATTACCACCGGTTCCCAGAGGCCCTCTCGATCACGTCGGCCTTCCTACGCCGGACCTACATAACAAATTGTCGGGTCATGTTTACTGTAATTTAACCCTTATCTCGGTCGATCGGACCGATTACTCGAAAAGCGCTTTAGACTGTATCGTATATTTTCGTTTGCATGAAACTTTTAAATGGATTTTTATTTGTCTTTTTTTAAATTATATAAATGCAAATGAAATATGTTTAAGGCTTAGATCATAAACATAATAAATTGAAAGTTTATCTTAAGTTGACTTTAAAATTTATATAAGTATGTTTGTTCGTTGTTTAGTACCCATAATACAGCCTTCACGCTTAACTTGAGTCTAGATGGCGCTGTGTGAATGTCAGTAGATCATCATCATCATCATCAGCTCATTAAACTCCCCACCGAGGGGCACGAGCCTACCCGTATAGGGGGATTAGGCCTTAGTCGTCCACGCGGCCCAGTGCGGATTGGACGACTTCACACACAAACCTTCGAATTCTTCGCAGGTGTACATGAAGGTTTCCTCACGATGTTTTCCTCACCGGAAGAGCGTCGATAACGTACATATATTTCGAAATTCGAAACACATTGGTACATGTCGGATTTGAACCTCAGCCCATCTCGGTAGGAAGGCGACAGTCCACACCATTGAGCCACCGACGCTCCGTCAGTAGATATTTATTTATAATTATTAATAAAAACTAAAACAGTAGTGGCAATATCAAAAAGAATATATTTACCTTAGATTACTAATACTGTAATAAAAAGTAAAGCTTTATTCTAATTAGAACATACAACCATGAAGTTTACATTGACGATCACCTGATCTTGTTATACGCAGATACGAAATAAACAAACGGTTGGAGGTTTAAATACTAAGGACAATGTTATTTATTGAAACAAATGGTAATCTCAAAAAGACTTGTGTTGTTTTGTGTTCCCTTGTCTAATAAATAAAGCAATTTATTATTATTTTAAATTTATTACTCTATTTCATTTTAATTTTATTGCTGAGTAAAACAGTAACGTTGTTGATATTTGTTTAGCGGTTCCATGACAACAGGCCTGACCCTTTTACAATTTATCAAAATTTTATTTTTAAATGCATAAATGCTTATTGAAATTCCTAACTGAACTTAATGCTGACTCTTATTTCCGTTTTCGAAAATTTTGACCATAAATTCGCAGCAACAATTTGATAAGTTAAAAAGAACATAATACGCTAGCCGTCGAGCAAAAACGCCATCACGTCTCATACCCTGTCAAAGCGGCATGTCAGATTAAGAATACAAAAGTTTGAACACATTAAGCCAAACCGGGACGTCCCGCGGAGCAAGTTGCGCGAGCGCAGCGGTAAAGCGAAGAAATAACACCTGTACTGATATATCTTTTTCTGTCTTTACACCTAATTTGGGTATGAAACGTGCTAAACGAATTCCTTTATATCCGTTTATTTTAAATCTGCTGATTTTTCTCTACTTAATAATAAGGTAAGGTACAGTAAGGCAAATATTAAGGCACGGTATAATAGTTTCTACGATTTATAGGCCAAGTTCAGCTGGCGACTGTCATCGGCATGTACATGTTTCTGTGTAGGATCATAAATAATTTGTTGCTGATAGCTCTCTTAGAATACCATGGTGGCTATCAGCAGATTTCTTAAAAACGGCGTTGAATAAAAAAAACTTAACTACTGGTACAAAATCTCAAAAACTTGCAGTATCGGGGTTCGTAAACATACCAACGCTCCATAATTACACTTGCGCCCTCAACCTCGATAAGGAACCTTCAATAAACTAAAGAACGTCTTTTTCCATCGACCCTATCTGATACCATTTAAATACCATCAATTAAAATGTTTCTCTTATAGATAACTATCAAAGTCAACCGGTTTCCAGTCCCAAGTTTTTGTACACTCTTCGCAGTTGATTTAGTCATTTTAGATAGTTAAGATAGCAGATCTATCACGGCTCTTACACTACGTGGGGTCCGATGAATTAGAGCACAATTTAAGAGTGAAATTTGCTCTGATTATTGCTTGATTGGCAGTGATGTCGTTTTACAACAAATCAACAGTCTGGGTCTATCTATTGTTTAACATTTGACCTCATTGTTTTTTTTAAACATTTATAGGCAGACATTTGACCGCCATCTCACCTGATGGTACGTGATGATGCGGCCTAGGATGGATCACGCCTGCCTAGAAACAGCCTATTCACTCTTGCCTTGGAGACGGCCAGGTTGTAATGATCGGGGAACACATAGGGAGGCAAAGAGTTCCATTCCTTTGCGGTGCGCATTATGAACGAGACTCCATAGTGCGCTGTGCGGATAAATGGAATGTCAACCACGTAAGGATGGAACGCTCGCCCGCGTCTTGTATCCCGATGGTGAAAAGGGGCTGGTGGAATTAACTCGTGTAATCGTGTGTTTATTGGCGGGATGTGGAAGTTTCTAATTAGTTCTAGAGATATTCAACCAACTCTTTATTAAAAAATAACATCGACCAGTCGAGTGATTTTATTTTTCGTTTCACTGCATGGTAAATGAAGCCGCCTACCGACTAATTTCAATATCAGAGGATAGAGTTAAGAACAATTATTTGAAAAACCAGTGGATCCTATCTAAATACATCTCTAAATGTTTGTGGACAATGCATACAAATAATTATAACGCATGGAGATTAAATCGGGAACCTTATTTATGGATAATATTGGATTTCATAACATCGACCAATTGGTCATCACATTTAATTTGTCATTAAATTCAATAATTAGAAGAGTATCATCCAAAAGCGTTTGTTGAAATTCTCCACCCAAAGGTGCAAATACATTCATCGCGCCAGTAATGAATATAGAAACACTGTAGTCGCTAAAATAGGAACTTGAACTTTTTATTTATCATCCTACACAGAATCATGCACATGCCGACCATCGCTAATACATCGTAGAACTTGGCCTATAAATCGTAGAAACTATTATACCGTGCCTTAATATTTGCCTTACTGTACCTTACCTTATTATTAAGTAGAGAAAAAAATCAGCAGATTTAAAATAAACGGATGTAAAGGAATTCGTTTAGTACGTTCCATACCCAAATTAGGTGTAAAGACAGAAAAAGATATATCAGTACAGGTGTTGCCTTTCTTAAGCCATGGAAAATGAAAAGTGTTTATTCAGTTTAGGTCCTTACAGAACACTTATGAATGTCAAATGAAGCTACCACTGGTTCGGGAGGTAGTTTTTTACTGAGAAGAAAACAGCAAGAAACTCAGTAGTTACTCTTTTCAAAAAAATTGTGTTGAATACAGATTAATTTGTAATCAAAATAATTATATAAAGCAAATTATATTTACAATTTTTATCATATTAAGTATTGGTAAAAATATAATAATCTACAAAAGTACTATTAAGCAGTTAAGTATTATATAAATTTAAATAGATGATAAAAAAAAAACAAAAGTAGTGCAGGCGTCATCAAGATACACCGCACGCGTGCATTTGACAGTTCACGGTCAGCTAACAAAAGGCCCAGGCCAGAAACAAGTGTGGTCATTTGCTTGGAGATAATGAGAGAAAGTGTTGTACAGACAGATCGTTTTGTGTAATGAATATCATCATTAACTTGGTGATTTGATTTGAAGAAGGATTGTAGCATTTTACTTTGACAACTTTACTCAACTGAGTATTCGTTAGAACTCTAACGAATTTTTTTTACTACGATATTATCGTCTAAAAATATGAATTGTGTACAAAATGTCAATTTTATTTTTAGTTCGTATATTTACGCTAGCTTTTTTAATTATCAAGATGCACGAGTATGTGTTACATGAAAACACTATTCAACAATAGAAATATCACCATCATCATCGTGTAGGGAAAGCTTTAGAAATCTTAAAATTTTAACCCTATATATTTTTGTAATATTTTGTTTTTTTTGCCAAACATATATGTGATTATGAAACTGAGGAAGAGAGGTATAAGACGGAGGAATCACGAAGGAAAGACTTTCAGAATAAACTGATTCCTACACTTAATGTGGTTAAACATTGTTCCCTCTTTAAGTCAATATAATTGTTTAATTTATTACCAATCAAATTAAAAATGTTATTATACAAAAATGAGTTTAAGCACAAGTCAAAGGAATCTCTTATGGAAAAGTGTTTCTACAGCCTTGATGAATTTACTTCTAAGATATTGTAATTATTGACATCTATGTTTAAATGTATTTATGTAAATTTTAAATCAGACTAATAATTATTTTAACATTTTATTTGTGCCTTTTTGAATATGATTGTGACTTTAGATTTATTTATTTAACTTATTTATTAAAATTGGACATGTATTTCTTCATTCATATTGACATTTCAACACAATGTATATTGTTTGTGAATAAATTAAATTGAAATTGAATAAATTAATTGGAAAATCAATACTATGCAATAAGTATTATTCGGAATTTGAACAATGTCTACTTATAAAATGTTATATTATTCAGGAAAGTTGTCAAATCATATATAAACAAGGCAGATTATAATAAACAAGGCATTCTTCGAGGTACTCTCAGCGAACGCAGGGAAACTAGTCAAAGGTTTCTACAAAAAGCAACCTTCAAAATCACAATTCCGTCTAGCCCTTTCTCCTTAGGAAGGTGACACCAACTTTCTACAGCAATCACTTTATATTCCATCATTCACAAAAGAACAATCAATTTCGCCTGTCCATGGAGCCTGTCCATGGAGCCTGGAAATAAAAAACAAAACAACCGGTCCCGCGACGGCAATATTTACATCGACCGTATCGATTGTTTTATTCGATTTTCCATCGATCTTCCGATGGTGGATATTTAAGAGTCGCCCAGACCGATTGAATCGATATTTTTATTTGGTTCGTCAAGTCAAAGTTTAGTTGGAGTATTTGGTCTCCAACTGTGTAGCCGTTCAAGTTGGAAGTTGTTTGTGGAAATAGAATTAAAACCAAATGAAGTGGAAGCAGCAACAGCTGCAACACTAAAAGTGAAGGTTATTGTTAAGGAAACGACTTTTTTACTTGTTCTTGTTTAACCCTTTAATCGCAAATGACACATAAATGCGTCAGAAACAATAAATTTCTACTGTGTCTGGAATCCTGGCGTCCAAAGGGCTAAATAAGTTACAATAATATTATTTTTACTTACATTGTCTACTAGCGTTCATCATCATCAGTTCATTAAACATCCCCACCGAGGGGCACGAGCCTACCCGTATAGGGTGATTAGGCCTTAGTCGCCCACGCGGGCCCAGTGCGGATTGGACGACTTCACACACAACCTTCGAATCTCTTCGCAGGCGTGCATGAAGGTTTCCTCACGATGTTTTCCTTCACCGTAAGAGCGTCGGATAACGTACATATATTTTTCGAAAATTCGAAAATACATTGGTACGTGTCGGGATTTGAACCTCAGTCCTCCTGTAGGAAGGGGACAGTCCACACCACTGAGCCACCGACGCTCTAGCCACCAACGCTCTACTACTAGCGTTATCAAACTAAATATATAATTATCTAATAATTGAGTGCGTTGAATTCAAATAGAATAAATTTAATTATAGACTTGTTTATACATAGATACAAATGGTATTTAAAATATAAACATAATTTCGGCGCAAGACGCTCTCCGGCCCGATGGACCGACGACTTGCGAAAGGTGGAGGCTGGATGAGAAAAGCGGAGGACCGGGATATCTGGCGCAAAATGGGGGAGACCTATGTCCAGCAGTGGACTGCGATAGGTTGAATAGATGAAACATAATTTCGTATATAAAAAACTCCTGTTAGACCAGAATTGCCATATTGATATATAATGTTACATCAAAACCTATTTTACAGATTAAATCCAGCAAATAAACTCAATCTCAAACATTTCTTTACTCAATTATGTGTTTTCAAGACACTTAAAACCAGTGTGCATCTACCACGCACCGGTACGGACACCGGTGAGAAGACTCCAGCAAAACACTAAGAGTTAGAAAGAATTTTGAGCTAGAAGATGGTTTACACACAATGTGTGCGCATCGCGGAAGCTTATTTATTTCTCACCGAAAAACATCTGACATACGAAATACATACAATATATACAATTTATATATACAATACATACAAAGGATTATATGTAAGCACCTATATTAAACTGTAAATAGATATTATCATCAAGGAATTCTTGACGACTCATATCGGCAATATTTTAGTATATTTCATTAAGAGTGAACCAAAAATTGATTCTCGAATAGTTTCGAATTTCGATTGATGTTGTTCTGAATTCAAAACGTAGCTTTTTGTAAATACTTTATTATTTTGTTTTTCATGTGGCACTAATGCATGGAAATAACAAATGTAGCTACAGAGCTTGTTACATACCGCCTCTGGCTTCATAAACAAACATTCAATATCCTCACTTTCACAATTCCCTCTATAGTTTCATTGTTAAACATATTTTTTCATTACATTTATTTTCAACCCTATCCCAAAGGTTTAAGGAAGATAATCTCTTTTAATTGGAAATGCGTGTAAACTTACTAAACGTCGCCTTTGCATTCTGAATTATCCATTTTTACGATGGAGCTTAATAGAAGCGGCAGGTTTATTTCTTTTGATGACTGCTAGGTTTTGTGATGTGCTATTTTGAACTATATTACTCGAGTAATAAGGACTTGTTGATGGTTAATAGGGTTTGTCGGCGGCGTTTTTGATTGGCTATCTTAGTGTTGTGAGAATTGTTTGAAACTCAAAGCTGCAATCGGATTTAACTGATTTTGGTGCATGATAACTTGCAGGTGCAATGCGAATTGAATATTTACGTTGTGTTTTTATTGTGCAACTAGCGACCCGCCCCTGCTTCGCACGGGTGCAATGCTGTAAATACGCAATAGAAACACTGTGAACGTTGTATATAAATCATTATTTTGATATATCTCGTAGGTTCAACCTGCATTTTTAATGTAACCGGTAATGATGAAATGATTTACGACATTACATTAGCAACCTCAAAAATAACAGTATTTTTCCACTGTTGATTGATATTTTTGTATATATGAACCTTCCTCTTTAACCCAATGATATTCTGTATTTAGAAACGTAAATACGCCATCCATGCCTCTAAAACGAACCGCAGAAGAGAGTACAGTTTGTACTCTTTTGTTTAGGTAAATTGTGTTCGAAATTCGAAATATGTATATGTGTGCTGTCGCAGCATTCACGAATCTATACTTTTTGCTTTAACCACTCTCCGTTGCGTAGTTTTATCCTTTTAACCGCCAATAGCGCTTTAAGGCGCCAGACAATAAATTTTCTATTGTGTCTTGATTCCCGGCGTTCAATGGGTTAAAGATATAAGCATACATAGGGATTTAGAGACAGAGAAAGTGACTTTGTTTTATATGTAATACTTATGTGAAAAAATATAATTTATGTTTTCACAATAGAAGATTTTTCTTACTTGAATGTTATCAGCTATTTTTTATGTTACAAACGTACTCGCATGTATGATTTTGATCATCCTATATACGAGTATTACTAGTTTTTTGGAGTAAATTTCCCTAACATAGGAAAAACGTTAGGCTGGTATTGATAGACATTTTCAGAAACACCACATTTTTTTAGGAAGCAACTTTACTTGAATGGATGAAATCTTTTCTGTAAGAAAATTCTCAGTCGCCGTTCGATCTTACTTATTTTGCACAAACATTGGATTTTCTTCGATAAAATCTGGATTTTATGATACATCGACATTCCAGACTCCCTCAAGATTATTATTAGAAAAAAATATAAGCGAAATGGTTTTATCAGAGCCAGTATCTCGCCCGAGGCTTCTCTACCTTGTTATTTATATTTTAAAACCCCAACATTTCTTGTTAGTTTACGTAAATAATACTGAAGACCGCAATTTCCTTGTCCGAGTTGAGCTTGAGACATCAAACGCAACATAAGTTAGATGGTAACCACAGATTTCCCAATACAGGAGATGGGGCAAGCCGCGTTTTAAGTGCGACAAATGTAAGCTCAACGAGCATACACTGGCTACCAGTTTACGCTCTGTGAGACGAGTCAAGACGCACGAATATTAGAAGAAATTACCGTTTTTTTTTCAAAATACCATCCTGTGCAATTGTAACATGCCATCATCGCAAGGAATCAGTAAATTTACCAAGAAATGTAATAACTTTTCACAGGTAAGAACCGAAAAGAAATTGCGACACTGGGACTGCCTATAAACTTGGCGGCTTGTCCAGTCTAATTGTATATTCGGATGTCTGTGATGGTAACATACTGTAAGTTTTACATTTTATTGGCTTACTCGTTGCCTTCTTGAAATGTTTAATGTGAGCTTGTTTTGCGTTTGTGTTATTTTTGACATTTATTGTGTGGTACAATGTATTTTCTGATTTTAGGTTTTTGTTTTGTTATATATAACATATATACTTTGGTTCTTTGATTCCAAGAGGTTAATGAAGGATAAAGCTATATTTTAACCTTTTGGCTTTGCAAACCTAACATGGGGTATATTTGTGGTTGGTAATAGTTGTTGTCAAAGCTCTGCTATGATTGGTCAAGACTTTTAGAATCTTGCGGAACGATGGAATTTTTAAATTTACCATGGGACGTTTCAAATTTATGAAAACGATAATGTAGGCGTAAAATAATACAATTTATCTTTGGTGTAGAATCCTACGAAAGTTTATAATTTCCTACGTAATTTATATTTTTTAAGGACATATACACAGTTTATTATTTGGAAGAGAGTCAGTCAATCATCCGGATTATTGAATGTCACTTCCAAGTTATTTAGGCATATTCTTAAATGGGTTTCATTAGAAAATGCCTTTAGTCTAATGGTTCGGTGTGTACCTATTCGAAGACTGGCTTTTCTTTTTTTTAATTTCGTTTAGTGTTGGCGATCACAAATATATTCTTAAAATAAAATGTTTAAATATATCAGTAACAACGAAACTTCATTTACATTGCCAATCTTATTTCTCTACAAGCATACATTCTACCTTGTTTATTTACAATAATAAATAAATTTTAACTGATATCAAACCTCCTCACTATGGTTCTTTTCACCAAGTCACGCTTTGCAGTATCAGCACAATGATTGCAAAGTTTACAAGTAGTGCCTCAGGGTGGCGTCCTGGGTCCACTTCTTTAAGTGCTATATACTAATATAAGCTCACGGCTCCGCTTGCAGCCCGTGTAATCATATCATCTCGGCCAGCAATCACTCCGCTCGTTTTGTTTGTAGTACATTTCAGCCTAAGGGTACGACCAAATTATCAGTTAGGATATTCTAGTCTAGGCAAGGCATTTATTACAGATTTGCATGCGTAGGCCCCGCGTCCTGCTCGTTGTGGGCTGGATGATTGTATCTAGTGTTAGGTTTAAGTAAGTGGAACAAAACTATTTATTGGAACTTGGCTCGTTCCGTAACTTTATGAAAGACATGATAAAGGGTTAACTATGTCTCGATGGGTCCAGAACAAATAAATTGGAGTTCAATTAACAGAGGGAAGAATGGTGTATTCGAATCTTATTTATACAAAAGGAATATTCAAAATCTGCTTAAAGATTTTAATTTAACGTTATGCAATGGCTTTTATGGGATGTTTTAGACGGCAGACACTAAAAATGAAAGTGGACAAATAGAAAAGGAAGTTTCAACCTTTGGATAAATAAATATTTGTACAATATTAGTACCTACGAGTACGAGTTTTTGCTTAAGCTCTCTGTTAGAAAAAGCAAGCATTTTTTTAAGGTGGATTAATTCACAAATAAAACTGTAAAAAAAGTCAATGTCCTAATGCCATGGCCTTTTGACATTAATGTATCTCATATTTTCTCCAGTGGAATCTCTATATTTAAATTATTTTATTATTCATACATAAAAAATATCTTTATATTTAAATAATTAACAAGCATCATGACCTGCACTAAAATGATGAAAGCAATGCAACACATTTTAACGATATTCCGTATCATTCAAAATGTCATGCCGTTATAGTGTTTGCGGATTCGTTCCAAACGATGATGAATATAGTAAAAGCAAATATTGAACTCATGGTTTTCAAATTAAACAACCGTTGAAAAAGCCGAGAGCGTTACGCCCGCGGTGCCGTGCTTAATTAAGCCGCTGGTTGAACCGAATTATAAATCGCGTAATACACGCCATGTTTGCAGAGCTTTGGTGGTGACGGGCCCTTTGAAGGTATTTAATCGGACGCTTCTGTGAGATAATGAGGTGAATCTTTGGTTTTGGTTATTGCGTTTAGCGACACGGGTTAATTGAGCTGGAATGAGGAGTTTCTTATGTATTGCTTTCATCTCTTTAGGTGTATTTATCTTGTTACTAAAACCATTATTTTCAATAAAAAAAAACATCAAAAAATTGGGATTCATCAGTAATCTCTGTTTTCTTATTCGTTACTACTATCACACTTTCAGACAAAAGAACACTAATGAGTTTTGTGTTTTATTGTAATATTTTATAAATATACTTTTGTAAGCATATCAACAAACAGTTAATAAAATTTGAAAATTTTGCAATCTTACATAAAGTGAATGAAAGACCATTGAACATTTTTAAAGCTAGACGTCTGATACTCCAATATTATTTTTAACACAGTACAAGTTATATGTTGTGAACCAAACGTACAAGTAAATTCACTTAGAAGAGAGTCATAATACTTTTATATACAAGGAAAACTTTCAGTGAAAGTTTTTATCTTGACCACTTCATGAGTTAAAGTATAATTTATTTTCTTTTGCTTTTATGAGCAATATAATGGAATTATTTGTGCGGACAGGAAAATGTTAATTAATTGATAAGAACTGGTAACATTTTCAAAGAACGTACTAAAATATATATCGGAGTTAACGTACGTTAATTTATCGGAGTTTAATAACTAGAAAGGTTCATATCCTAGACATACAAATGAAAACGCATGTGTTGCATATTTATATAGCAAATTACACGATGCTCTCGTGTTTATGCATCCATCATTTGCTATCTTAAATCTTGTTTATGGAAAACATAGATATTATAATTTAGGATATTGGTTGTTGATATGTTGTTATCTAATTGTAGATATCTGACTCCAATGAGGTAGTTCGCTTGCTTAGGTGTTCCATGAAAGTCACGGTGAGTGTAGAATAACAGTAAATAGAAGTATATTAGAAGTAATGTCAGAAATATATCAGAAGTACAATAATATTGAAGTTTATTCAGACGCGCTATTTAGTGGTCCGCGCTGCGGAGCGGCGAGCGATGACTGATGTACTGCAGCTACAATAATACGTGCGCGCCCACGGTTTTAAATACAACGAATTTGCTTTATGCATTTAAACCGATGCATTTGTGGAAGTGAATAATAGGTGGGACATTAATCAATGGAATATGTTATGTTATTTTTGTATTTGCAAGTCCTTTGGACCGGTTATGCTTGAATCTTGAAAGACGATAAACTATGGCTGGTACGTACACATTATTTCATGTGACATTGACACATCTTCTTTGAGATTTAAAGAAGGAACACTTGAATCCTGTGTGTACGTCGATGTGATTACAGATAATAAAAACAATGGTGTGTTTCGTACTTAATTTTATTTATGAACAAGTTTTAAATATAATTTTACTTACCTTTTACGGACAACAGAATATTCAAATAAATCATGTGAATCCGGTAATGAATAAAGTAATTAGACCATAATGTAGAGATTGGGGGTATGATAATTTAAAAAACGTTTTAAAAAGGCAGAGTACTAATTATATTATGTAATATCACCCATCCCCCTTTAAAACGTCAGGTGTTTAACTGTGTACGAAATATCATTTCAAATTACAATAAAACGTCGACTATACAACCACATATTTCATTTGTAACAGTTCAAAACAGTCCATTAGGGGCTTAGCGTTCCTATTTACGCGGGACAGCTGCTGCGCCGTTTCGTTTCGCACCATTCAAGCGTGTCGCCGCGATGGAAACAGACCATGGCATTGCACTATTCAGCCTGATTGTCAAAAATGTACTGCTAATGTCAGGAAAAATGTTGATGACAGTGCATATTTAATGAATAAATATATGCCTAAAGAATGTTATAGCAAGATAAACATATTTTTACCCTTTCGACACTTGCAGTTCCTAACCATCCGAAACCAGTTTCTCAAATGCGTCTCCAAAAAGTTTTACGGTTAATATAATTGAGAGTGTATTTTTTCAAGCGTCACTTTCTTATCATACCTATTAATATTAATAAGCACTGGCCAGTTACAACTTGACATGTCTTTCGCGCCATTTATCAGAGCTTAAAAATCAAAAATAAGAACGCGACACCACTTAAAGATGACAGTTCGAATTACGGCCCGCGCCTGCGTGCCGATTAATGAGCTCATTTCGCGCCTTTTATTTATCGTTCTCTTATTAGTCACGTTTAAAAAAGTACACTGTGATAATTTGTACTCCTTTATTTATTGTTTCGCGGTATCTTCTGACGGTGAGATTTATTTTTATCTGTGCTATTTTCGGCGACGCGACGCTGGCTGGCGAGGTGTTCTATTTAAAAGATTGTGTTTTTTTTCTGTTGCAATAGCAAAGGAAACATTACAGTTAAGGACTGTCTGTCAGCAGTTTAAAGTGCGCTAGTTTGTTTTGACTGTAAAAAATATATACAATTTTATTTATGTAAGAATAAACGTAACAGAATAAAAAACCTTGTTTATAAGTTTACAAAATTATCTGTCCTTACGAGTATGTGTTTTTTTAATGATACAAATAAATAAAACACAAAATTAAGGTGGTTATTATATTTAAGCGCGTAAAGATGGCGTCGTATGCTCGGATTTCACTTCTGATTTTATCATGCACACGACGACGGAACAAACTGCGGCATTTACCTAAAATTAAAATTCACAGAAGGTATTTAAAGTAGTTATGTCGCTGTGTTGTAAGGCAAAACTAAAAAAATATTAGCAACATTTAATATAACTGCCCTTTCTTATCAAAATTGGCACTAAAACCTCAGAGTTACTTACGAACCATATATAATATTAATTTTTTGGAGAAAACATCGCCATAATTTCGTCATTAATTTGGACACGATATAATTATGTCGGGCTTTACACAGCGGCCTGACTTTAACAATGACTACAATGAGCGGTCATCGGATGGCTGAACTTTTTGAGTCCCGTGCATTTTAAGTTGTGATCTCTTCTACTACCTTACGATGGGGGATAATAACTGTCTATCGCTTGTTGGTCTCCTTTAATGCCGCTGTGTCATGGTTAAGGCTCACTTACCATCAGGTGAGCGTCCTGACCGGTGTGTACACTGATGATATAAAAACCCAGCCGTTATGCCAAAAATCCTTTCAGTATCTCCAACACTAGCAGTAGACCGCAGTTTCACCCGCGAAATTATCCGCTCTAATAATATATTCTAATTATAATAAATATTCACATACATTTTTCAATTAACGGCGTTTTTTTGAAGCGTCGGTGGCTCAGTGGTGGGACTGTCGCCTCCTACCGGAGGGCTGAGGTTCAAATCCGACACGTACCAATGTATTTTTTGAATTTTCGAAAAATATATGTACGTTATCCGACGCTCTTACGGTGAAGTAAAACATCGTGAGGAAACCTTCATGCACGCCTGCGAAGAGATTCGAAGGTGTGTGTAAAGTCGTTCAATCCGCACTGGGCCCGCGTGACGACTAAGGCCTAATCACCCTATACGGGTAGGCTCGTGCCCCTCGGTGGGGACGTTAATGAGCTGATGATGGCGTTTTTTTAGCAGTAACAAAAATCAGCTTTATTAACAAAACAAGTTCCCGTTTAAAGCTATTGGCCTGTATCAGGGAACACTGCTCTTCCGATTATTCGTAACATTATATAGCTAAACTATTATATAATTAAAAGACACAACAAAATAATATTACTAAAATTACAACTATGAACAGGACCAACTTTGTAAGGTCACTTAAAACTATTATAACATTTAATGTGTGAGTGCGTGTGTGTGTGTGTGTACGTGTGTGTTTGTGTATATGTAAGTGTGTATATTTGTCTAAATCAAGAGTGCCCCAACTTCATTATATCTTTTAATTGCCAACAATATATATAAAGATGGATACGCCACCCGTGCCTCAAAAACAAACCGCCGAAGATAATTCAGTTTGTAGGCTTTTGTTTTGGTTATGGTAGGAAATGTACGCTCATTCGAAATATGTGTATGTGTGCTGTCGCTGGTGAGGGCTGGATGAGAAAGTGGAGGACCGAGATATCTGGCGCAAAATGGGGAGGCCTATGTCCAGCAGTAGACTGATACGTTGAATAGATTTTTTCGAAATTCGAACACTTTTCGGTTGTTTTGTGAGCATATCACGAATCTATACTTTTTTACATCATTGATTACCAACCATTTTGTTTTAGCTAGTGGACGTCAGCTTTACTCTTCTAACTAGAATCTGTTGCTGACTGTATAAAAGCCGGTATTGTCCCGGGGCGCACACGACTCCCGGGTCCGGTAAAACATTTTTAATGTAAGGCAGCCCGCGCCCCGGGCCACGGCCATATCTGTTTGGGGAAAATACAGGAGTATAATTTTGTATCTCTGCCAGAAAACTCGGTATTGTTATGTTTTGTGGAAATATCTCACATAAACGGCATGATACCAGTGGCGTGCACAGAGATTATGAGTAGAGTATGCAATGTGAGTGACACTTATCGCAAAAACAATGAATAATTCAAATTTTTGTCAAATTGAGTGCTGTTGATGACAGCAGATCGCCTATGGTTTCAAATCTGTAGAGGGAAATGGGCGAATAAGTGAGAATCATTTAATATGTTGGCAGTTTTCGGGTTGTCTGGACGCACAGGGTATGCACTGCTTATTTGCATATATGGAGTGCACGCCACTGCATGATACAGTCTACTGGTTTAAGGTCTTTAGCAGGATAATGAAGTGTCACTGAGCGATATTTTATAATCCGCCCTGACTGAATCAGAAACTGATTTAATGAGATAAATAAATGTTATAATATTATGGGAATACTAAGGATGTTAACAAGATAACGAAGTGTCATGCATCATCATAATCAGCCTATAACGTACCTATGTAGGGAACAGGCCTTCCCCTCCCCAAAGCATAACCATGGGGTGATTGGGTAATAACCACAGATTTCCCAATACTGGAGATGGGGCAAGCCGCGTTTTTAAGTGCGACAACTGTAAGCTCAACGAGCATACACTGGCTACCAGTTTACGCTCTATGAGACGAGTCAAGACGCACGAATATTAGAAGAAATTACCGTTTTTTCCCAAAATGCCATCCTGTGCAATTGTAACATGCCATCATCGCGATGAATCAGTAAATTTACCAAGAAATATAATAACTTTTCACAGGTAAGAACCGAAAAGAAATTGCGACACTGGGACTGCCTATAAACTTGGCGGCTTGTCCAGTCTAATGTATATTCGGATGTCTGTGGTAATAACCCACCACGGGGGCCCAATGCGGATTGATGGTGTTAGCGATATATTCTGAGATTGTAAGAAAGAAAGAAAAAGTCTTTATTCAAATAAATCTGTCAATTGTTATTATTATTATTTACTAGCTGACCCGACAGACTTCGTCCTGTCAGAAAAAGTGTAATGTGGCAGTGTTTTGTTCCTACCTTTTTTATATTCTTTGCAAAAAATATCCTGAACAGAACCGTCACCCTGGTAATAATTCGGTGTGAATTAAAAATAATTAAATAAAAGTAAGTAATTTTAATGAACTTTATATTAAAGATAAAAAAAATAAAGATAAAAAATACTTTATTGCACGTAAAAAACATACAACAACAGATAAGAAAAAAAACAAGTACAACATGGGCGGCCTTATTGTTTAGGTAGCAATTTCTTCCAGGCAACCTTTGGATGAAAGAACAATGCGTAACAGTCAGCGGGTATTACAATAGCAATAAAGCTCAAATTGATTCTACGTTTTGGTTAGAAAACGTTTGTATGTGAAAAAGAAAAGGGCTATTTTTAGGGTTTTCCCGGCAATTGTCCGATTTTTTCTCGCCGTAAGAACCATCCTTGGACTTCAATGAACATTTTAAAAAAAGAATTGGCCAAATCGGTCCAGGCGTTGTTGAGTTATGCGCTTACCAACACATATTGCGATTCATTTTTATATTATAGATTAGTTATTGTAGACGGGACCGGCTCAACGTGCACTCCGGAGTACGGAATCATGTTTTTCGGATAATAGGGGCTTAATTGTAATTGATGCGACAAATAAGTCGTTTCTTTCTTTCAATGTCCTATCCAAATTGGGAAAATCGCATAAAGTGACTTTTACTCTGCGAGAACCTAAACGTGGGTAGCTCCAGAGTTGCGACAAGGATTAGTGAGCTACTTCAGTCCAAAGGGCGACCAACAAAAACGGCATGAAAAATGTTGCGCGAAATGAGTGGGGTTACCGGAAGCCATATAACCTACACCTCCCTATTTTTCCTCCTCTCCACAAATGACATTAATAAATACAGATCTAGCATTTATAGTGCAAACTGGTGCCCATGATATCGAAGACCTATCTCCTTATTTAAGGCTAGCAACGCACTCGTTATTTCCTCGAGTTGCGAGTGTCCATGGATAGTGGTATTGCCATCAGGTAAAAGAATCTTGTCCTATTGCGGAGTCCTATTTATATTTAAATCGTTTGAATTACTCTTTAAAATCCCTGTTTAACCGGGTTTTAATTTCGCCCCTACCATACCCATAAAAAAGAATAAAAAAATCAAGGAATCGCATAACTCACCAATTGTAAGCAGCTTATTTAACCTCCAAATAAATCCAAGTATCAAAAATCGTACATCAAAGATATACGTTTTTGCAATACAAAGCCATAAGTTAAGCAACACAAACGTAATCCCTAAAATTATTCAGTTAGCATGCGCGCGCGCACCGGTCTCTCTATCAAGATCAGCCTGTGTGAATAATCCGCGGAGATAGCTCCAGGACTTTGATCAATCGGTCACTGCGTATGGACTGATAGTGCTGTCGAAGGTGTCGGTTACTTGTATCCAATAAAACTATGAAAAGTACTTAGGAATTGCTTACTGGTAATTTTTTTTAATTTATTTCATAAGTAGGTAAGAGTAAATTCACCTGACACCTGAAAGTAAGCGATATCGTCACTTTGATATACTGGTACACTTTGGATACACTAATTAATAAATAAATAAATATTCACTGACATTCATTTATTGAGCGTGAAACTTCTATAATGGGTACTAAACAATGATATTATACATAGAAACACCCAGATTCAATTACAGTTTTGCATACAAATGTTTGATGCCCGGGGATTGAATCGGAACCTTTGGTTTAGTAGCCGTCTTAACCATTACACTAATGGTTGTCAAAGAAAGAAAGACCAAAGAAGGTACAGCTACGAGTGCGTATAAAAGGCATTTGGCGGCAGTCTAAAAAATAAGGAAATAAGAAATATGGGTAAAAGAAAAATGAAGGCAAATAAACAAATTACCATTTATGCCCAAACGATTTAAAATCTATAAAGTTGGGCACGGTCCTTAATTTCCTGTGTGTGGAAAGTGTACAACTTTTAGAAGAACTCTAAAGGAAGGAGTAACAAAAGTTCTTCTGGTCGAGGTTACTAATAAATAGCTCCTAAAACTCAAATAGTAACAAGAGAATAATATAATAAGGTGTAATACGGCGTTTAGTACCTAGCTAAGCCATTATCATCATCATCAGCTCATTTATACGTCCCTACCGGGGCACGAGCTACCCCCGAGGGTGTAGGCTCGTGCCAGTGTGGATTGGCCTACTTCACGCACCTTTGAATTTCTCATAGGTGTGCGCAGAGCGTCGCATAAACGTACATCTAATTTAGCAAATTCGAAAAGACATTGGTGCATTGCAGGATTTGAACCTGCGCCCTCCAGATCGGAAGGCAACAGTCCACACCAATGAGCCTACGACGCTCCTATATCTAATTATTTACCCTTATTAATATTTCCTACCAAAACACACCACCATATACTCTCTAACTCCACTAACTGTCACTCGAATAACGTTTCAATAACACTAACATGTTAATTTGTTTGACGTTTGAGTAAATATTATTACTATTCTATTGCCGGCGGCGTCACACAGTATAAATATGGCAGCACCAGCAATTATGGTTATTGAGTTGTTGTTTATTTGTGTTATTACTAATGGAGTGTTTGATAAAATATCCACTGACATTCACACAGCGCCATCTAGCCTTAAGGTAGGCGTGAAGCTTGTAATATGGGCAATAAACATCCGGTCATCCGTCCATCTGGTTGGATGGTTTGCGTAGGCCGACCCCCAACTCAACAACACAATACAAATGGACAAATGTTTGGCGGGATATCGAACCCGAAACCCTTGGTGTGGTAGAGGATGTATACTATTTGAGATTATTTTTCGGATAGACTGATCGCTTTTGGCCTTTACAGCTTTATTTATTAAGTGGCGGGTGGCATATAAATCTTTCATAATAAATCATTTAACTGCTCAATTGTATAAAGAATAATAAAAATATATTACAACACAAGAATAACATAAAAATCATAGGCAACCGCAATTTAATGTCTGAGTAAAAGGGAATGACTCAGCTTGAGCTGGCGCAGAACAGCTACTACGCAGCTCTGATTTTCAGCCACCTTCACAGAACATTCACAGAATTTCGAAGATCCGCAGATAAACGTACAAATAGTACGTTTAGCCGAAGTTCTTAAGGTGAAAGAAAACATCGTGAGGAGAACTGCGCTCGCCTGCGAAGAAATTGAAAGGTTGTTATTAAAGTTGGCCAATCCGCACTGGGCCCGAGTGGACGACTAAGGCCTATACACCCTTTACAGGTGGGCTAGTGCCCATCTTTGGGAACTTATATACTCCGTACTTACTTATATCATCATCAGCTCATTAAACGTCCCCACCGAGGGGCACGAGCCTACCCGTATAGGGTGATTAGGCCTTAGTCGTCTTACTTATATACTCCGTACAAATTATTTCAATGTCCTTGTTGCCATTTTTACCCTTCAAGTCTATTAAAAATCCAAAAACGTACGAATTCATTTCAACTCGGGAAATTCGTCGATAATTCAAACCACGTTTTTGTTTAGGGAGAGCTGAATAAAGTTTTATGGGGTAACTTAACTTTTTAACATACGGTAAACAATATTATTTGGAACGAAAAATTATATTAGAGAAAGACCATAATACAAAGCCATCTGTGGGGATAAGTTAAAATATGAGCATGGAGTCAGCTTCTAACGCTCCCATAGTCTCAGGACTATGGGTGCCAAATAACATACAAACGTCCGCCGAAAAAATAGACAACGTGTACCGTCCTTATTTAAAAAAAATGCTTGCTTGTGATATTGTTGATGGACACCCTACATATTCACTAATTACTTCACAGAATTGTCAATAATACAAATGTTTGTCACTTCATCGGTAACACTATAACCCACGTCATCATTATGCAATTTAGTTCTTTTTAACATTACAACAAAAACACTAACGCGCGTTTGTTATAATTGCTTGCGATATAATTGATGGACACCTATATACTCACTTATAACTACACAATCAATGATGTAAAATATATAGACTAGTGATATGTTCACAAAACAACTGGAAAAAGTGTTCCAAATGCAGCGACAGCACACATACACATATTTCGAATGAGCGTACATTTACCTAAACAAAAAGCCTACAACGGTATTCTCTTTGGCGGTTCAATTTTGAGGCGCGGATGGCGTATCTACCTTTATATATACAGAATATCATTGTTCACAATATCGACAACATTAAAACGTGTTGTCACTTCATCGGTAACCCTACAAGCGCCGCCGTCATTAAGTAATTTTCTTCTTTTTGACATCACCGAAAATTCCCCGCCCTCATTATTATGGGCCACGTGCTTGTGATTCACGAAATAACCGCCGTATTACGTATTACTGCGATTCGTAATCGACGCGGCGAGGTGAGAATTCAAACGTACGGCGCCATTAGCGTAGGGTTGTCTGGCCAGTATTACCCATGTAGTGTAATAGTTGAGAAGGCGGGTTCTACACCATGGGTTCTGGGTTCGATGGACGGACAAATATTGTTGAACCTGTCTATTTGTATTAATCTGAGTTTATCTATATGTAATATGTATGGATTTCAAAAAAGAACAATAAGTATGTTTATCCGTTGTTAAGCACTGCGAGCCCTGCTTAAATTGGAGCTAGACAGGTGAATTTGCAATGTCTGCGGATATTTATCTCTGCAGAGAACTTTTTATTAAGTGATCCGCTATTTGCAAAATAAGACAAATCTCCTTTATTATGGTGGGATTTCGTTCGTTGTGTTGTTGAAAAATACATTAAAATCCTACCTTATAATGTTAGACTTGGATGATATTTTGAAGAGTCTGTTTTGTTGATGATTGATGTCTTAAAGTAAATTTTATCATGGCAGAATCCATGGAGTATTTAAGTTTCTATGCTCGAAACTCTAGACATAGCTTCTCAACAGGTGGGTCTTAAAATGAACATGGACAAGACGAAAGTCATGTCTACCCATGTCGTACCTATACCGATATCAGTTGGAAGTTCTGTCCTCGAAGTTGTAGATATGTACCTGACAGGTAGTCCAAATGGGTAGGTCCAACTTCGAGAAGGAGGTTTCTTGTCGAATCCGATTAGGCTGGACAGCGTTCGGGAAGTTAAGGCAGATCTTTTCGTCCAAAATATCTCAGTGTCTCAAGACGAAGGTCTTTGACCAGTGTGTGTTGCCAGTTATGACATACGGAAGCGAAACGTGATCGCTCACTAAGGACCTCTTGAATAGACTCAAGGTTGCTCAGCGTGCTATGGAGAGGGCTATGTTAGGCGTCTCCCTACTCGAGGTTCTCGAGTGGCGTCCAAGTAACCGTAAGCGAAGCGTATTAAGCCTAACCATGGACGCATGATCTGGTTAAGGTGGCGGGTAGCAGATGGATGGCAACTGCTAGGGATCGGCCCGCGTGGAAATCATTAGGGAGGTTTCGTTCAGCAGTGGACAAAATAGGCATGTAATGATTGATGATAAATTTTATCAAACAGTAAAACGTTATAATTTTTTTTTATAGAATCAAATGAATTCTTTTCTCTGTTTACACTGAAAGCTAATTAATTAAACTTTAAGTCAAAGTAATAACAAATAAATTGGACACTTATTCCCAAAGCAAACATGTTTCTTAGTCTTCCTGTCGACAACCCTAACTTTAACTGGATAGGTGCCTACTACTACGCCTTTGGTTACAAATGAAAGTAAAACACAGGGTAGCATCTTATCCTTGTACAAATCTGCAGTGAAATGCGCAATTGACGAGTTTGGTGGAGAAAATTGTGTCTTTTAAATACTGTTTCATTTAGTTTATGTACACAACATGAGCGCATTATGTACTTATTTATATATATTTTTATACATGTTACACTTAACCATGCTGATCCATACGGACAGACACTGCACTGTATGGAACGTCAAAAATTTGTTTACTTACTTCCCATACTTACTAGCCAAGTTGTAAGCCTGTGTCCTATAGTAGATAATTACAGGCAGGTTGATCATGTTAGAAACTCCACTGTCTGTACCATCCTTCAGCCCAATACATATGGTATATTGTACATCGATGGTAATATATGCTGTGAAATAAGATTTATGTACGTATAACACAATCACTACACCTATGTATCTAATTCAGACGTGCAAGCCAACGGGGGCTACAGATTAACCCCTATCCTAATCATTAAGAGGATTTTATCGACTGCGACATAGGGCACTAAGGGTGCTCGAGTAGGGTTTGCGATCCCGGGATTTCTGCTTATCCCGTAGTTCTCAAAATAAATGAACATCAACATGCATACAGCGTCATCTATCGTCAAAGTTGTGCTGTTTATCTTTTCGAAAATATATGAAAATATGAAACACGAGACCAATTCAACAAACGTCGTGTTTATATTTACCTCAGTAACGATGTTAAACTATGTTTTTTGGTGAAATGACGACTTTTTACTTGGCAAATTACATCATAAGCAGGGGTGGATTAGGGGCATTCGGGGCAAGTGGCCCAGGGCGGCATATTGTTTAGGGCGGCAAAATTTGGTAAAGATGAAAAAAAAATGTTGGTTCACCAAAATTGCCCCATTTCATACAATTAATTAATAAATTGAAATCAGGCGTTATTGTCATAAATTCGAAAATGTATTACATTCAAAATATGAAAAATAAAAATTTAGGTAGTTACTTACTTGTAGTATAAATTAGTGATTAAATGGGGCGTCATTTTTATCAGCACCCAGGGTGGGCAACAACTTTAAATCGTAAACCAGCCCCGCCCCTACCACTTTCTGGAAAATATCGTGTAAAATGTACGTATAACAAATTAAATAAATTATTCCAATTGCTCTGTACCCTGTCTCTTCTTGCACATTTTTTGTGATGGAGATCCACTAAGATCCACACAACGTAAGCGTAACACTTATTTGGGGAACTACTACATACGCCAAATTGAAATGTAGTTGTGGCTTCATGGAATGGTCCAAACAGATAAACTTAGCTCAAGTCTCAAAGGATCCTTGAGGTCGAGATTCACAGATCTGCTATAGCCTGAAAAGTCAGAAAAATAATACCCTAACACTACAAATTGCTCCTGTCACTGATGTATGTGTAATAAAATGATCTGAAACTCCTTCACGCGATCCCGGAGTAGAGCCTCCCGCGGGATCGATTCACCCATGTGTCGCTTAACCCCCCCCAACAACGTATCACGTATCAAATATGCAGACGAGACCCTCCTCATCGGAAGGGTTAAACTCAAATTTAATTTGGCGTGGATCGGCTGAGCGTCTCTCGAGTTATAAATTAATTATTTAATTACTAATTATATATCTCAGTGCAAGGCTGAGAGTTGCCGATTTACAGGGGGAGTTTCAGACATACATTTGATGTAATTTGATGTATTGAATTTTAAGCTAGGGTGGCTTACTGGGTCAAAGGGTGACGTTCCGCGGTAGTTGTTTGTTGACCGATTGGGGGATACTGTAACGAACAAAGGATCTTAAAGGATTGGCGAGATTGACGCACGCTTTATTTGAAATTTAACATTCTATACATTAATATAGAGCGTCGGTGGCTCAATGGTGTGGACTGTCGCCTTCCTACCGGGAGGGCTGAGGTTCAAATCCCGACACGTACCAATGTATTTTCGAATTTTCGAAAATATATGTACGTTATCCGACGCTCTTACGGTGAAGGAAAACATCGTGAGGAAACCTTCATGCACGCCTGCGAAGAGATTCGAAGGTTGTGTGTGAAGTCGTCCAATCCGCACTGGGCCCGCGTGGACGACTAAGGCCTAATCACCCTATACGGGTAGGCTCGTGCCCCTCGGTGGGGACGTTTAATGAGCTGATGATGATGATTCGCAAATATTGAAGATAAATATTCGCATTCGCATTCGCGAATGTTAAAAATTCAATATTCGTTACATCACCTAGGCCTCCTGCAATGGTTTAAGCCGGGGTTGGAGTCCATAGCAGTAAATGTTTTGATGAACCAGAACGAGTTATTAACATTAATATCTATGACATGGTATGAAGCTTCGGAACCCGTGGGAATAGGGGTAGTGATAATTGTACTGTTATTTGTCGTCATCACATGGCAACATAAACTTGTTAGGTAATTTATGTGTATCTAAATTATTGCAGAAATTGGCATAAAGTCAAAGTCAAAGTCAAAACATTTATTTCAAATTAGGCTTACAAAAAGCACTTATGAACGTCAAAAAATATACAAAAATATAATAAAATACGATTAAAATACTAAACTAAAAATATGAGTTTTGATGCTTTGAAAAAATAGCGCTTCATATTTTACTATAAGTCGTTGCTAAGATGATAATAAAGAAAATCAATTGTGCCGTGTAAAACACCCGTACAAAAATTGACACCCGACCTTATTACAACTGGCGGCGAGCTCGCGCCGCGTAATAAACGTGCCAAGCCAATCCCAACCTTATTTGCAAAGCCATAAAAGTAATAAAATTTCTGAATGGTAAACAAAGTTATGTCCACGAGGAACGCCGTCCTCTGGAGGAAAAAGTCGTTCAGTTCGAGTCTGGTTAAGTCAGATTTTTTGCCTTCGAACTGCAATATACTTCTGTAATACAAGTTACCTTATGTCATCGTTCGAAATTGTTATTTATCGAAAGTCTAATGTAAAATATTATTAGGGCTATGTAGGTTCCTTCGCGATGGCTCTAATGAAGTCATCCGTAGGATACTAAATGGCCGACATACCCCACAGGATTGGTTGTTGTTGAAGTGTACTGCTCTTCGACCACATAGTGCTTGAACCGATAGCCGATTAGGCGGGAGGTTTTAAGCGGCGTGCTCGGAACGAAATAAAAAGTGTAGGCTGGCCCCCAACAAGGTGAATCGAAGACCTCGTTAAAGAAGTGGGTATCCAGACGTGTAGACTTTTTAGCTGTAAAGAGAAATTCCGAAATTCACTGCAAGAAAAGTAGTAATACTTTTCTTGCAGAATTTCGGAACTTCTCTAAAATGAGAAGTATTTTCTAAAATAAAAACAGCCTATGTTTTTCCTGATAACATAAGCTACCCGCCAAAAAAGTCTCATGCGAAGATAGATGGGAAGAAGCTACTGCTAATTAAGCTATCTACGAGTATCGTTTTTTTAAAGAACGATGTAATTAAGGTTCATTACATCGTTCAAAGTCACTCAACGCGCAATGGAGCGAGCTATGCTTGGAGTCTCTCTTAGGGATAAGATCAGAAATGATTTAATCCGCAAGAGAACTAAAGTTACCGACATAGCCCGCCGGATCAGCAAGTTGAAGTGGCAGTGGGCTGGTCACGTATGTTGTAGAACCGATGGCCGTTGGAGCAGACGAGTTCTGGAGTGGAGACCGCGTCTTGGAAGCGTAGCGTAGGACGCCCTCCGGCCGATGGACCGACGACTTGCGGAAGGTCGCTGGTGGGAGCTGGATGAGAAAAGCGGAGGACCGGGATATCTGGCGCAAAATGGGGGAGACCTATGTCCAGCAGTGGACTGCGATAGGTTGAAGAGAGAGAGAGACATCGTTCTTAAAATAAACGATATAAAACATAACACACTCCCTTTTGGGAGTTTTTAGGTTTTCCTAAAACCTATAGCTTGAAAAAGGGTCGTCAAGCAAAGTCATCTGCAATAACCAAGATTATCATCCGTAAGGGCACTCGTAAAAACCAACAGCGGGAAATCTGACATAACCCTAAAAGGGCCTGAAAGTGGGCATAACATAAAGCATCATTACGCAATATCACACAACATGAGTATGAAAATTTTATCATGTTATTTGCACACGTGGTACGCTAGACCATTCCAACGACAGAATAACTTAACCCGTGCGCCGCGAATGAAATGAGTTGTCGTTTGTAAATTATGACGGGACTCCGCCGGCGGCGTTGATAACAATGAGATTTATTTCACGTGAAATTACTGGCGTTTTTAGTAGGAGTTTTTCACACTGTTAACTGGAATATTCGGGAATTCGGATTAATTATATTTAGCAATGGCATTGTTCGAAACGAAGCGTTCACTATACGTTGATGTATTTCTAACAGTAAAACAGAATAAAATAAATCACATTTCATAAAAAAATTAGAGGTAAATTTTACAAGTTTGTCGTTTAAGGTGTCCAAATCTTGATGTTATTATTTCATGTGGAAATAGATTGTGTTTCATAAATATTCTTAACTACTAATGTCTACTTTAAACTTTTAGCCCGAAAACAACGCTTCTCGGAAATCGTTGGATATAAATACCTAAATATTTTTTTGTATTTACATTTTCAGACTTCCCAACACAAAACATTCTGTGATGCGATTTCAGAAATCCGGATTTGCGTGTGGTCTTCAAAAATAGAGTAAACTCGTAAACGCTAATTGGGGTAAGGCTGTAAACCCTGAGACAGTTTTGTGGTTTTTACCCGAAGTTCCGCCACGGGATTAACATGTTTTGATAATTTCATTCTGACAATAAAATGAAAGCAATTAGTTTGCATTTACACTCGCAAATAAATATATAATAAAAACTAATTACAGTCTTCATGGTCCAGTGTGCTCAGCGTTGGTTAATAACTGCGTTATCCGAGGGTCGTGACCCAGTTTCATCATCAGCTCATTATTTGTCTCCACCGTGGGGCACGAGCTTACCCGTAGAGGTGTATCCGCGTTAGTCGTCCACGCGGGCCCAGTGCTGATTGGCCGACTTCACGTACAACCTTTGAATCTGTCCATAGGCGTGATCAGGTTTCCTCACGATGTTTTCCCTCACCGTAAGAGCGTCAGATAAACGTACATATAATTTCGAAATTTGAAAACAGATTGATACGTGAAGGCATATGAACCTGCACCTCTACATCGGAAGGCAACACCCCACACCAATGAGCCACCGACGCAGTTTGGTTAAAATGTTATTATTATTTGTTACAGGTTTGTTTGCCAGTCTTTTCGAGTGTTGAGAGGAATATCAGATATGTGAGTAACCAGTAATTAAAAACGTATTTAAAATTTTCGGATTTAAATATCCTCTTGTATTGCAAGTGTACATGAGCGAGTTTAACACTTCACAATATAGAAATACTTTGCTTTCTACAAAACTGTGCAACAGTTTGTCGGAAGCTCGTTTGCCCGCTTACTGCAGGACGCAAGCCTTCCTGTACAGCATTTTTTCAGCAATCAGCATTGCCTTGGATATGGGAATCACTAACCTTTTTTGTGTATAAGATAATCTAAGTCTTTATCGTCGAGGTCATTCTTAGTGTCGTCGAATTAAAATAAATATGTTCCTAAACACAAATTATAACAAAACATTATAAAACAGATTAAGCGTAAGCTGGAATCGCTTATCTTAACGTTTTTATCTGCACAAGTTGGCTCGTTCCTACGTTATGCGTCGTTAATGCGGCATAACACTCGTTGTTGCTCGTTACAACTTCGTTATCGCGTTGGGGTTTCGCCGTTGTGCGTTTTGTTGTATTTTCGTTTAACTTTTGACGTTTTGTAAACGTAAATTAATTGCGCGATTCATTTTTCAACTTATTTTAAGGGACAAATAGCAAATTCGCTTTCTTATTTTTTTCAATATTTAGCCAATAACATGGCTAAATATTTTTAAAAAACCTGCGCACACAAAGGTTGTGCGTGAAGTCGTCCAATCCGCACTGGGCCCGCGTGTACGACTAAGGGCCTCTACATTCTATACAGGTAAGCTCGTGCCCCTCGGTGGGGACGGATACAGGGCTGATGATGAAGGTACCTTTTTATCAAATAATTATTTAGTTTATAATTTGAGTTAACATAAATTTATAATTTCACATATAAGTTACACATAATAATAGATTGAATACGTTATTTACGTGCTTAGACTAGTGTTGTCTCTAACAATCAAATTATTGAAATCGTTTCTCCCGATACACCGACACCCACTTCGTACCGATCCCTCAAAAATAATACATTAGCCTTGTCTACATACATCGACTCTTGACAATTAATCTTGATAATATTTTAAATGCAACTCAGTGCATTGCCCAATTGCAATCTGTCTCTTTCTGATGCACGCATGTGTGAATGTAGCTGTCTCTGTCACGTGCAATGGCGTACAGAGCCGTGTACTACGAGCAATAATTCTGACACTTTCTCCGATAGCCATTGTGACCTGTAGTCCTGGGGATATGATGGGAATGGTCAACATTATTTTCATACTGATAATAAATATGCAACTTTTTTTATGCAAGAAATTGTATAAAATCATATGAGAAGTCTTGCAAATTTGACCAGGACACTATTCATTGGTAAAGTTTTTCTAATTATAACAAATGTTGATTCAACGAATTCAACTCACTGACGTCAATCAACAAAATAAAGTTTCAGGAACATAGTTAAGCCCTAATAGATTGTATCAATAAAAAAAATATATTTTACAAATAGTACAGTAATAATAACGAAAAATAGACCAGAGTGCAGTTGTTTACTTGTGGCTTTTTATTACACAAAATGCCACCAGAAATACCAAAATCAAGGCGACCAGTGCTCTTATTGATGGTAAATAACACGACCATTTGCTGTGATACAAGAAACTAAAGACCGCAGATAAGAATCAATAGAACACGAAACGACAAATATTAGTCCACTAATTACACAAGCTTATAAAAAAATAAAAATACTAAGTTAAAATATCCAGTAATTAATAATTTTCTGCCTGTTTTGCACGGATCTTGCTTTACCAACCGCATTAATTGTTATGGTATCAGAAATTAGTAGGATTTAGTTACCTACGTAAATGCCTTAATACGTGATTATATTTCATCTTGAGTCAGTCAAGAATTATCTCGTCATGGTCATGCTGTAACCAGTGGCGTGCACTCCATATATGCAAATAAGCAGTGCATACCCTGTGCATCCAGACAACCTGGAAATTCGCCAATATAATAAATGATTCTAACTTATTCGCCTATTCTCCTTTACAGATTTGAAACCTTATGCGATCTTCTGTCATCAACAGCACTCAATTTGACAAAAATGTAAATTATTTATTGTATTTGCGAATAGTGTCGTTCACTTTGCATACCCTACTCATAATTTCTGCGCACGTCACTGGGTGTATCATAATAACATGGCATTCAAATATGGAGTCTAGCCCCGAGCCTATATTGTACGTTAAAACAACGCTGTATCGATGTCTTTATTACAAGATACTTTGTAGATATCGCATCACTCGAGATGCTTAACCCCACGAGCTGGGGTCAAACTGATTCTCAACTTTAAACTGATCGATTAAAGTCCATAATCATAATGTTTGTATTCTAACATAGCCTGGTTGTGGTAAAGGGTAACTCTGTATCGAAATTTTGACCTTTAACCCCTTCACTAGTGCTTATAAAATTGAAGTTCTAATGAGACTTGACCTATTTACAAATCGATTTACCCTTTTGTGGTTAGTCGACTCTTTGGCATTATAAGGGACAAGTTATAGGTGCTTTATGACCTATTTTAATGAGTCTAAAACGTTAAGTCCACATCGTTTGCTCCATGAACGGTTTAGCTTAAGCCCTAAACGCATAAAAACGCAATATATTTCTTGAAATAATTAAGTATGTCAGTTGAAGTACACATACTTCAAGAAATATAACTGCGTGTTATGCGTGTCTATGGTAAGTTCCTACCACAGATTTCCCAATATAGGAGATGGGGCAAGCCGCTTTTTTAAGTACGACAAATGTAAGCTCAACGAGCATACACTGGCTGCCAGTTTACGCTCTGTGAGACGAGTCAAGACGCACGAATATTATAAGAAATTACCGTTTTTTCCAAAATGCCATCCTGTGCAATTGTAACATGCCATCATCGCAATGAATCAGTAAATTTACCAAGAAATATAATAACTTTTCACAGATAAGAACCGAAAAGAAATTGCGACACTGGGACTGCCTGTAAACTTGGCGGCTTGTCCAGTCTAATTGTATATTCGGATGTCTGTGGTTCCTACACTCCTGTTTCCATAGCTATGTTACGTGCTAGTCTCTGATACTGGGCGGGAGTTGCAAAGCCACTGTCCTTCAATAAAAAAGCTAGAGTTACTGAATATAATAAATTAACAGTCCACACCATTGAGCCACCGACGCTCAAAACAATGTACTAAATTTAATGTTCTATAAAAACGAGGAAAATCGCAAAGTGTGCCATTCACCATGTGGTCTCCCCGCGGGAATAGAACCTACCACCTTCGGAGCTAAAATGGCTTATGGCCCTAATTCAATACTGTTGATGACATATAAAACTTTATGATGAATTTTAGGTAAATAAGGAGTTCAATATAAGTATTAAATTAAGTAATATAATAAAATCTGTTTTAAGGTAAAGATAGTACTGTTTGATGTCCCGTGTCCTCGATTGATTAATGTTATATTCAGTATCTAATTGAATTAGACATTTCAAATGAAACTCGAATATTATTGCTTGGTCCATGATTGGCGTCGGGTCTCAGGGATGTCAGTTGAAGTACAAATATTTATAAAATAAACAAACCAATTCAAAGGTTGTGCGTGAAGTCGGCCAATCCGCACTGGGCCTGCGTGGACGACTAAGGCCTATACACCCTATACGGGTAGGCTCGTGCCCTCGGTGATTATGTCCTATGAGCTAATGATGATGAAACAAAACATGGACGGACAACTTGCGATGGTCGCTGGTGGAGGATAAATGGGAAGCAGTGAACTTTGATATCTGGCGCAAAATAGAGGAGACATATGTCCAGCAGTGAACTGCAACCTGTTGGAGAGAGCGCAAGAAAAGGCAGAATTCGGAATGAGGATAATCATTTTAGGTTTAAGCAGTAGAGCTTTAGGTTTTTCCTATAAAGCATGAAAATTATTGAAGACTAGCTGTTTCCTGCGGTATTACCCGCGTTATAAGATATCGAGATCTCGTTTTTTTTTTTTTTTTTTTTTTCTTTTTATTTTTTTTTCGAACTGACTACTGCTGTTGGCCGCAGATGGCCTTTACAGCTTCACCGGGCAAGTGGCGAGCGCAGATGGCTCTCAGCCTTAATATTTACACAACGAGCCTAAGGGCGTCCCCGAACGGGACTCGAACCTCGGCTTAGGGCGTTGCGGGGGGGGCTTGGTAGCCTAACATATGTTTGGGGAGAAAAGCGGCCCGGTACATGCCGGTTACGCGAATAGGGACTGTGCGAACCTACAGGGACACGCGACGATGGCCCCCGCCGGCGGGGAACACGAGATCTCGTGTTGCGCGGCCGTTGCGCGGTAAAACATTGTTTTAATTTTATAATATAAAAAATATTTTCTCAAATAAAAGTAGCCTTTGTTTACCTTATTACATCAGCTACCTGCTAAAAAAAGTCCCAAGAGAAGATGGATGGTAAGAAGCTACTTTCTTAATATCAATTAAGCTATCTACTAGTAAGTACCTTAGTTACATCGTCCTTAAAAAACAAACAAAATATATTGTGCAAATCGTTTTCAGAGATTACCCGGAACAAACAGACGGACAAACAATAAAAAAAAATGTTTTGGTGTCTATACTCGTACCGTATTCATATGCACGAAGATAAAAGTAGTAATTTCAAGATTACAAACAGACACGCTAATTGTATTTATATAAATAAAAAAATATATATATATATACACACCCACGCACACGCAAACACACTCGCTTGCACCCTGGCACGCACCCACGCAAACACAATATGCACCCCCCCCCCACTCCCCACATATACACACATACACAGACGCACATACATACGCGCACGCACGCACGCACGCACGCACGCACGCACGCACGCACGCACGCACGCACACACACACACACACACACACACACACACACACACACACACACACACACACACATACATACGCGCACTCACACATTTAAACTTAATATTATCCAATTTGTGTATTTATTTGTGTATTTTAAATAGTTGTGTTTATGTTATATTATATATTTTGTATTTATTATATTAACATTTTCTGTATATGTACTATATATATATTAACTGTGTATGTACATAAGCACGTTCTTTAGTGTAAGCGTACGGAGGAGCCTGTCTCTCATAACACAGGGGAACCTTTTATGGGAGCAGTTCTCAATATCTATTGTGAAATTATTGCTAAAATAAATCATTTTTCTTTTCTTTCTTTTTTTTTCTTTATGTAACAGATGAGTGACATCCCTGATCAGCCGGGTGATATTAAAGCGGGTATTCTAATTTGTGATCAGCCTCATTTATCAAAGTTCTCGAATGGACGGTTTGAATACGGCGACATAGCTTACAGTCTACATTACATTAAAACAAAATACCTACTAGCCAGTGGAAACTAATTATTATTCTAGGTGCACGCTACATTTAAATACTAATAATTATCTTCATAATCATGAATGAATGCGTCGTACCCGTGCTAACATACGCAGCTGAGACATGGACTGCGGGATTGGTACACAAGTTCAAAGTCACTCAACGCGTAATGCAGCGAGCTATGCTCGGGGTCTCTCTTACGGATAATACAGAAATCCGTAAGATACTAAAGTTACCGACATAGCCCGCCTGATCAGCAAGTTGAAGTGGCAGTGGCCTGGTCACGTATGTCGCGGAACCGATGGCCGTTGGAGCAGTAGACAGGTTGCCTGCGAAAATAAGGGAGAGCTATTTCCAGCCGTATGAGCGTCGGTGGCTCAGTGGTGTGGACTGTCGCCTTCCTACCGGGAGGGCTGTGGTTCAAATCCCGACACGTACCAATGTATTTTCGAATTTCGAAAATATATGTACGTTATCCGACGCTCGTACGGTGAAGGAAAACATCGCGAGAAAACCTTCATGCACGCCTACGAAGAGATTCGAAGGTTGTGTGTGAAGTCGTCCAATCCGCACTGGGCCCGCGTGGACGACTAAGGCCTAATCACTTTATACGGGTGGGCTCGTGCCCCTCTGTGGGGACGTTTAATGAGCTGATGATGGTGAAGATGATGTCCAGCAGTGGTCTGCGGAAGGTTTCAGAGAGAATAGAAAATTTCGTTAAAAAGTAAATTATGAAATATAAATATGCACTGACATTCACACAGCGCGATCTTGCCCCAAGTTAAGCGCGAAGCCTGTAGTATGGGTACTAAACAACGGATAAATATATATATTTACTTTTTTTGTAAATACATACATATTATATATAGAAACACCCAAACCAATACAAACAGACATGTTCATGCACAAATGATTGTACTGCCCGGGGATCGAACCCGGAACCCTTGGAGTAGAAGCCGATGTCTCAACCATTACATCAAATGGGTCGCCAAAGTAGTGGAAGTTATGACTGCATTAGTCAAGGAAGTTCTAGACTGGAATGTGTGGCTAATGCTGAATCTCACACAAAAGAAAGAATTATGAATGAAGATTTGCGTGAATGGTTTACCACACACCTCTGCAACAGTGTTGCAATGTATTTGACATGCAATAGAATTAGAAGAACACGAAACCCGTCACCATCCGGGACTCGAACCCGGTTTATTTCAAGAACGCTTTACGAGCTCGTAAACTGAGTGTTCACCTGCGCACGCGCACGTACACTCACCGATAACTGTTAAACACTACAAATGTTCTTAACCTCCAATCTGCATTGGGCCCGCGTCATAGTTAATGGCCTTAGACAAACAATCCTACTACTATTATAAAGGCGAAAGTTTGTAAGTATGGATGTATGTATGGATGTTTGTTACTCTTTCACGTAAAAACTACTGAATGGATTTGAATGAAACTTTACCACAATATAGCTTATACATCAGAATAACACATAGGCTACAATTTTTGAGGTTTCTAATGTGAGGTCGTAAAAAAACACATTTTTTGCGCTTACATTGCAAACGCTGACTGAATCCTACAAGATAGATCAAAACAATGTACTACAGTATTGTACAACTTAAAAAGGTCTACAAAAAAGTCCGTGATGGTAAATTTTTATCTCTTAGGAATAACCCACAATAACCATTTTTTATCCTTTACTTTGTACAAGAAATAATGGCTTATTTACGAAGCGATACTAGACGGGACGAACCTGAAGTCCACGCGAACGAAGTCGCGGGCAAAAGCTAGTAAACTAATATACATAATCACGTCGCTCGCTACATGTCATAGTGACAAAGTAGCATACTCCTGCTTTTGATATTGTACCCTTTTAATGAAGCCTTATGGTCAAATTTTAATTAATAATTTTATGTCATAAATATAACAATAAGTCAACGTATGTGTCAAACGGCTCGGACATTTTTTGGTTAGTTCATTGTCTAATGTTTCCATGCTATGTGAATAGACTTGTGCCATGCAACGGTACATTATGGACTGGTTGGCTTGTTATTTCAATACATTTATTTTATTTTTATTCCTTACATCGTAAAAGCATGTATGGCACTTTGTCGTTACAGAAGTTATTAGAATAAAACCCAGCGTGAAGTTTTCCATGTGTTTAATAATTCCATAGCTCCACATGATTTTATGAAACTTAATATTCAGAAGGTTTACTTCTGAGTTGGTATGGAAGTGTACTAACTGACTTAACAAAGCGATCTGAGGTACTACGGGAGAATATCTTATAATACAGGTAATTCCGAGGGGAACAGTTAGTCTTAAATAAATATGTGCAAATAACCCAAATAACTTATTCTATGTGTACGCCGGCCGCTAGTAGTAAAGTTAAATGAAAACGTTTTAATGCGACCATTAAAATGGGATTCAGTAAACCGTTAATTTACCGTAAACGCGAAACACTCCCGGTACGACTTCCTTACGCTTGCCTCCCATGTAGTGATAGATTACCAGTGTTGCCACTCTAGCCCTTTTCGGGCTAGATCTAGCACTTTTTAGTATAGGTGAACTCCTTTTTTAACTATTTAGCCCTATATCTAGCTTTTTTTCACTGTCTAGAAAATATTACCAAAGTATAAAGTGTTCGGCATGCTGACAACTACTTTTTTCCTTTTACATCGGTCACGAAGCCTATTTTTTTAAGACACTCTTTGATTATTATTTAAGTATTTTTGTACTGAAAATATTTATTATATATCGTTATTGAAGCTCCATCTAGCCTTTTTCACTTCTTTCTTTAACAGCCCCATTCCTAAAACTAAGGTGGCAACTAGGGAATGCAATCTCGTTCTCGCGAGATCTCGTTCTCGCGAGATCTCGGCTTATTTTAGCGAGATTAATCTCGGCCGAAAAATGAGCGAGATCTCGCGAGCTTAACGAGATTGCACTTGAACATAAATTCGAAGCGCGACAGCGCGCGAAATGTCACGAATTGACACGAAGCTGCGATCTGTTTCGGCGGCGCGGGTGATGGCGGCCTGAGGTAGCGGTCGCGGGACGAGGTCTCGCTCAGATTTTGTTACGTTACGTGCTGCGATTGGTTGAAATGACAGTTGAGCCGGCGGCGTGTGGCGTGCATTTGTTTACTGATTGCGTCCGAGTATTTTTGTGGTTATTTATGTAAACAAAAGTTTTTTATGTGATTTGTGAGTAGAATAACGAACGATGTCAGCGGATATAGTTTATAAAGACTATGTGAGTGTGTCGGAAGTATGGAAACACTTTTTAAGAGCGGAAAATGGGTTGAGTGCTAAGTGCAAACTTTGTAAAAAGATTCTTAAAACCAAAGATCGATCTCCGCGTGGCTTACATGTGCATTTAAAATCGACTCACAAAATTGACACGAAGAATGTGCATTCTTCGTCCTCTGCTTCTACCGTAGAAGAGAGCGAGGTGCAAATTATATCACCACCGCCGTTGCCGCCACCATCATCAAATACTGGGTCGAATGTTAGTCTAGAATCGTCTGCACTAGAGCTACCAGCAAGAAAGAAGAGGCAAAAAATTACTGATCACTTTCTCCCGGTTGAAGATACTTCTATGGAGAAAAAAGTATCAAGAATGGTAGCTAAAGATGGACTACCTTTCCGTGTTTTCTGTACCTCCAAAGATATGAGAGATCTCTTCAATTCTTCGGGACACAAACTGCCTAAGTCCCCAAACACAATTAAACTTATAGTTATGGATTATGGCATGACATTAAAAATGAAAATAAAGCGTGAACTGGCTCAGCTGAAGGAGGATGATCACAAATTTACGCTTACATTTGATGAGTGGACTTCTTCTATGAACAAGCGATACATGAATGTAAATGTACACACATATTTGAAAGGCAAAGCTGTCTTTTGGAACTTGGGGCTGATTCGCGTCTTTGGAAGTATGCCGGCTGAAAATGGTGTCAGTATTTTGAAAACAAAATTAACCGAATTTGGCCTTATTCTGGAGAAAGATATCATCAATATTACTACAGATGGGGCAAGTGTGATGAAAAAGTTGGGTCGATTAATATCACCTTCACATCAGCTCTGCTATGCTCATGGAGTTCAACTTGGCATAATAGATACAATTTATAAAAAACAAACTGATGTTGAGGAAGAGGAACCTGTGACTGTGACAGAATCTGAAAACGACAATGAGGTTTCTTTTGAAATGGATGAAGTATCTAGCACAGACTCAGACGATGACGTTTTTCATTGTTCTATACCCAGAATGGAAGTAGACCTAGTTGCTGAATATGCGGGTATTATTGAGAAAGTTAGGAAACTGGTTAAACTGTTTAAAAGATCACCTACTAAAACTGATACATTGCAAATATATGTAAAGCAAGAATTTGGAAAAGATATAAAGTTGCAACAGGATTGTAAAACTCGATGGTCAAGCCTAGCAGACATGATTTCTACATTTAATAGAATCAAGCTGTGTGTCAGCAAAGCCTTGATCGACCTGGGCCTGGAAGCTGATCCGAACTACTCCTTGAGTGCGGAAGAACATACGGTTTTAGTGAACTTAGATAAGGCATTTCAACCTGTAAAACTGGCTGTGGAGGTATTGTGTCGTCGAGATACTGACTTGGCTATCGCAGAAACAACACTTAGGTTTATGATTCGTAAACTGGAAGAGCTAAAAACTCCATTGGCAGAAAAACTCGCTGGCTCCTTGAGAAAGCGCATTATTGAGCGACGAACGAATTTGACAGCATGCTTGTTATATATCAGAGATCCGGCTAAATACCAAGCAGATAAAGAAGAGTTTGCGAAAGACGGAACCTTTAAATTACCTGCGAAAAACGTGATTCGAACTGAAATTAAATCACTTATAGAGCGCTTGCATTCGCAACACTGTGTTACTAATTCACAGACACAGATAAATTCAGATCCATCATGGTCGATCGCATCAACATCAGCTGCCGCCGCTAGTGATGTTATTGAATTTGATGATGACTATAACGATAATGAACCGCTTTCATCTCTTTCTGAGGCTCGTAAAAATATTTCCTTGGAAGAAGAACTACAAGAAACATTGACTGCGTTCAAAGAACCAAGAGATAGGGACAGAAAGCTTACTACAAACTCACTGGAATCATTAATAAAAAAGGAGATGAATTTATACGAATCCGGGGGTCAAAAGGCGAACTTTTACAGTTCGCGGATAACTGCCTGAGATCTGTTGTTCCCACGAGCGTAGAATCCGAAAGGGCTTTTTCTGCGGCTGGTTATCTGGCCAGCAAAATAAGAAGCCGTCTAGCAGACGATTCTCTGGACATTTTATGCTTCTTAAGGAGCTACTTCCAAAATCATTCGATATAATGTGATGTGAACTGATCAACTGATTGTCTGAGCCTTTCATTTGATTGGTATATATTTTTAATTGATCTCTAATTTACAATTGATCTCTGTCTGACTGAGTAGAGTAGGCATAGTTTTCTTTATTTGATATCTTAGAAACTTAGTTTAATATTCAACTCATTATTTGTTATTTGTCATTATTTGTTATAAAAGTATTGTTTAATTATTAAAATACTTTTGTTTCATGTAAGAAGAGAAGATTCTTTTTTATTTCGTTTTTTATTTGATTAGATACGTACGTTGTACGTACGTCAAAGTTAACTACTTAAAAGTTTATTACGAAAAATGATAGATATGTCTAAAAATTTTAAATATGACCTAAGTTTATATTAAAAATGCTTCTAAATAAATGTTTATTTCATGATACCTCTAATTCTTCTTCATTTTTTCCTAATTCATCCAAATATCGTAAATATTTGCAAAAATCTCGCGAGATCTCGAAATTGGCGAGATCTCGCGGTATTGTTATCCATAAACTCGCGAGATCTCGTCTGAGCCCCAATCTCGCGAGATTGATTCCTAGTGGCAACACTGGCCAGCACTTTTGACCGCGACAGTACGCTACCACCTGCCCACGCGCAGACAAATAAACACCAATCTTTGCGCACGCGCCGTGTGGTCCAATTGCGAGCGGGTACATTGTACAATTAACTCTACATATTATACTCATCATAGGAGAATATTAAGAAAAATACTAAATATCCAATAAAATTAAAAAATCATACGTTTCTTATACCCGGTAGTTTCACTAGCAACAGTGCCTTCATCCCGGAACACAGAAGTGCAAAACACTCCTATTTCACTAGACGATATCTGGCACTGCGGTGGTACCTACCAAGTCGACTCAGTGCTGAATCTACCTAGTATATCTTAGTAACAGACCACTGTTGAACATAGGGACTTCTTGACTATGGTTAAATGTTTTTCCATAATCTACACGCTTGACAGGCGGGCTGCAGATAACTGTTCTTAATCAAGGCTAAGCGAAACGAAAGAGTTTTTTCTACATACTGCTTTTTACGGCATTCGTAGGAAAAGAAGGGATAATGAGACTGTATTGTAATCTGCTGTCAGCGTACAGCACAACACAGCTCTCTATTCAACTATAAAAATCAAAGCGTCGTAAAATTGACTACACAGTTAGACTGACTATAACCAAACATCCTTCTAAGAGTTACGTTTTATATTTAGGTTTATAAAAACAATATTTATAATAGGAAACTATGAATTTCATTTTATAGTTAATTTTAAAAATTCTAAAATTTTGTTTATTTGTGTTTATATTTATATTTTATATTTAATTTTTTGACATGTCTTTTTAACTATTAGTGGAAACTTTATTGATTTATGTAATTGTTAATATATATTGTACTGTTAATGTATGATGGTATTGTTTGTTTCCCAAATATAAATAAATAAATTAAAATGAAACTTAAAGTTAAACATTAATTTATTTTAGAAAATAGGCGCATCACATGCATTAAGTAATAATTACACAAAAACAGATTAATACAAAAACAAGAAGTTATTTGTAACAGTTAAACAATAATATAGGTACGTACTTTTTATTGTTATGGGTAATATAACAATAAAAATGCAAACGAAACATTTCAAATGAAATCACTACAATAAACAGAAAATAAAAACAGTGCAGATAAATTCCAGATACTTGGAGCATGGAGCCCAGCAATATAAATAACTCTGTTCATGTAAATCTTCATTCGCTTAAAGTGGCACCCCACAGTTGTTTCTGGTACGGTCTGACACGCCCCAAATAGTAACGGTTCAGCTACACGATATGTAACGTAAACCCTGCACTTCCTCACTGACGGTTGACGGGATATGGTGTTCAGAATAGCACCTATATATTCTTCTAGAAGTTTCTTATAAATCGATATTTCAAACAGGCATAATTTGTAGCCGGACGGAATGACTATATGGCATGACATGGCTTTAAGCAGAACTGCCATTCGTCCGGATTCGTACAAGCTGGGCGTCTACAGTCCTTCGAGCAAAGGTTTTCGAAAAGTTGGTCGTTAAAGGAAATCCAATTTGAGTTTAATACAGTGAGCCATGGAACTTACTTTCCACCAAGTGTCGGCTTCCCTTTCTCATAAACGTCCTCTTTACAAAGATAAAGACTGAAATGATGTTATAACCGTGCCTGTCAATTTAACATGCTTTTCGATTCAACGGTTCCCTCTGTTCACTTCGAACAACTTTTAACTCGCCAAGGATATTACATTTGCAAAATCGGATATTCGATTCGCGCCCTAAAAGGGCCTTTTAAAAATATTCGAACCAGTCATTCAAATAACGATTCCAAAACTCGACGTTTTCGTTTTAAATTACATTCTTAAACACGTCCACCAATCAGAAGCGGGACCGGCGGGAAAAGCGAAGAAAACCATTCGGAATCGAATTGCGAACGAATTAGGGCGGGGGCACACTCGCCTCGTTAACTCCGTGCCGACATTTACGCGCCGCTGAACACGTGTGAACACGTCTTTATTTTAATGATCCTTTACTGAAAATGTGTGTGCATTTCAGAACGTATTTTTGTAGTTTAAATTGTAATTGTCTCTCTTTAAAAAGTTTAGGGGTGCATGGAAGGAAGGCTCCTATCATATATAGGTACCTTGAGAATCGTATATCGGGCCGACCCTGGCCACAGGTAGTAATTCCAAAAACTAGCTAGCAAAACCTTTCACCATGATGACAAATACTAAAACTACTAGTCCAGCTCTGGAACACGCTTTGCACGTAGTCTCGATTAATATCGAGGGTATTTGGATAATTTTGCCGTACGACACTGTGATGTCCAGTGTGTCCAAGAAACTTATAGAGACGATATACGAGACACAGAACCGACCACATATTTGTGATCTTACGCTCATTGCCGAGACTTGCTATCCGAAGCACGGTAGTTTGTCATTGTGGCTCCCACAAAAAGCGATTTTCTACCTATGTGTGAGAAGACTAGTGGAGAGGGAAGATGGACAACTGGTGACCTAACTTACCGCAGCACATAGATGCTACTTCACGCAGATTTTAAGTGAGGCCGTGGTATCATACTCTTTTATTCTTTCTCTCTCTCCAACCTCTCGTAGTCCACTGCTGGATGACCAGCCATCCAGGTCTCCCCCATTGTAAACTAGATCCCCAGTCCTCCGCTTTCCTCATACAGACTTATCGCAAGTCATCGGCCCATCAGATATATAACAGAATAAAAAAACTGCATAATGTCAACGTTACATGATGTGATCACCTTGCCGTATTCAAATTACAGCCAGACCGACCATGCTCATGAATTCGCAACCCATTCGAATTTGTAAGCTGAAATACAAAAAAAAACCTTTTCAAATCGGATTGTGAGCGTGTAAAGCTGGGTGCACACGCGCCGGTTACGCCTCGTTAACTTCGGACTCATGCCAGACATTAGGTTTCGCCAGCGCACGTGTGTATATGTCTTTAGAATGTTCTTGTATTTAAATGTGAATGAATCAGTGCGATTGACAGCTTATGCTTGCCGCCATATTGATATTTTTATTTTAATATGGATTGTTTAGTATGCGTTCAAAAATTTGAACCCTTTGCTTGAAAATTCATAATAAATTGTCAAAACCCCCAAAAAAGAAAAACTGAATTCATTAAATGTAGGATAGGAACAAATTTGATGTAGGATTTCAGCTTATGCAGTTTTAAAGCAAAGAATTTAATTTTCAGATAAAAGCCCAACTCAACAAAAACATTACTCCCAAAGAAGTCTTTTGGAGTGTGACAATGAGATTTGGAACAGCACGGCAAGCTTGTTACCAGTATTTAAACCAGTAACATTATAGGTCATGTACATACTGAAATAATTTTCTAAGAAGCATGTATATAAAAACCAAATTTAGGTTAAAATAATCAACATCATGTTGTACAATACATTTGTACAATAAATAAACGTCAAAATGAAAAAACAAATATTAATAATTACAAAATTTTGCAATAAAATGGAAATGAGGATGTGATATTTGCTGTCTGCGTGTTGGTTCAATTTATTGGGGAGAGCGATTTATTAACTCAACTTATATGACCAGTAGTTGCTATTCCAAATGTTTCGGAAAACTTACTCAAGTTTCAAGTACCAGTATGTATATTGATTTTTTATGTTACGATGTTAACAGGACGGTCAGGGCGTCCGGAAACCTCACTAACGCAGTAAAACGCAGCACCAGGGGTACTACTTCGCACTGGTATTCTGTAAGGTCGTGGTATTAATCCGGTCGAGTCGGCCCAGAACGTGCAAAGGCTTCAAAAAAACCTTTGCATAACTCTACCACGAAGAGTCAACCGTTTGGCACCACCCAGGGGTCACGTGTAGGATCTCAAGGGTAAACAGACGCGGGTAACATATACCCCCAGGCGTACGCAGGTTTCCTCACGGCGTTTACCATCGTCGGATTAACGTACATATAAAAAGATAAATCAAATCGCTGCCCGCTACCGCTTCCTCTTATGACTTGCGCCACTATCCAATGGTATATTTAATTTGTGTTTGGGAGTTTTCTCTTTGAAGTGCTCGGGCTGCATATTAAATTCTCTTAGCCCACGGCGTCTGATCAAAGGCAGTAATTACTCTAATGCAATCCTGCAAATTTGACTGGGACCAACGTTTTCACCGCAATTTGTTTGTTAAACGTTGCCTCCGTGAATTGTAATTATTGTTGCAAAAAACAATGGGCTGACTGAGCAGACATATTTGACGACCTACTTGGTGTAATGGTTGGACATCGGCTACTACAACGGCTCTGGGCTCGATCCCCGTGCAGTACAAACATTTGTGTGCATAAACATGTCTCTCTGGCCAATGTCTGGGTGTTTTCTATGTATAATATGTATATATTTACAAAAAAATATATATACAGGTAAATCTATCAGTTTTTAGTCATTGTCATACAAGCTTCACTCTTAACATGGGGCTAGATGGCGCTTCAGAATGTCAATGGATTAATATATTGGCCTGGGTGTTTCTGTATATAATACTCGTATGTACATTACGAAAAACGTTTGATTATCTGTTGTTTTGTGCCCATACTACAAGCTTCCCGCTTAACTTAAAGCTAGATGGCACTGTGTGAATGTCAGATCGATGTTTCGGAGGGCATATTAAGCCTTTGATTCATTCTAGTATTTGAGTTGTCGTGAGGTGGTCTAGAAACTCTTCAGCCAGGTTGGTCTTATTCAGGAAGCTGTTTAATACACCTTAAAGAAAACTTAATGGTTTAGCTAACTTGTCATTTAAAAGGTCTTTGTGAATGTATCCAGTTATTCCAAAGCCAGTTTTACCTTTTAAACTTTTGTACAGCTATTCTAAAATTGCAATTAGTATCGCAGAATAACTAAAAACACGGGATACCCCAATACAGTACAACATAAGGCTTCATAACAAATGTATACTAATATTATAAAGCTGAAGAGTTTGTTTGTTTGAACGCGCTAATCTCGGAAAAGCGCTAATACTGGTTTGATTTGGATAATTATTTCAGTGTTAGATAGCTTATTTATCGAGTAAGGCTATATCTCATCACGCTACGAGTACTCATTCTTCATTGGTACTCCGCACTCCGCTAGAAGCGGAGTACCAATGAAGAATGTTTCAAAATTGGGAGATCTTTCATACTTGGACTTCCGCTGCGTGCGCGCTGCGCAAATAAATATTAAACAAAATTGCCCTTTACATCATTCAACTTAAATTAATAACTAATAAGATATCGCAGTTTTAACTCACCTTTATAAACGAAGTAGTGGGTTTAAGAGAGCGTTAGGGCAAAGTAACTGTCCATGCGGACGAAGTCACACGCAAAAGCTAGTATAATATATAGGGTAACTGCAGTGTTTCTTGCGAAACCTTCCTAGCAGTTTCTTTTTATAATACTCGTGGGTGACTCCATTTAAAATTACTCAACTTCTTCATTTAAAAAATACACTTAAGGTAAATTGGTGTGAAAAGTAAGCATTATTATTTAAATTAAAATATGCTACTCTAATTTGAATATTACATAACACTGATAAGTATCAATTTCGCACACAGATACTGCAGTTAAACGCCGAAATTAAATTTAATCGGCGCGTGCGCAGCGGACACCTCGCTGCCGCGATCACTATCGGGAACTTTCGATCGCATTTATGTAGAGTTACCACACATTTTGCTTTTTGGGATCAAAAAGGTCACAGGCCTTTTGGATGCAAACCTCACCGGCCCATGGTACATTCTCCAGAATAAAGATTGAGGCTCTCGCGGACCACCTATCCCAATGTTGTAATGCCTCTGTCACTGTCAAAAGTGACACAAAGTAGGCCTTGCAGTGAAAAGTACAATAGAACAATGATAACGACCACTTTTTAATGGATCCAAAATGGGACCTTGATAGCCTTAAGTCACCCAAATCTACATGTTAATCCTGCCAACATCTATGGTGATGAGAGAGATTCCAGTGGACTTTCACGGGCTGTTATTGAACTAAGAAAATAAAGTTTCCTTGTATTAAAAAGGGTAATGATCGATAAATTATAAAATGGACTATCCTACATATAGAGAGTATCATGGCCCAAAAAGATTAATTGTAGATTAATGGTCCAAACACATAAAAAAATTTTAATGGGCGGTAACTTAAAAATTGGACTATCCAACGTTTAGAATGCAGCGTGGTCACTCTATTCATAAGAATTCGCGGCGGTGCCTTCAACGGCATTATCGCACTTGTGATATTAAACGCGTCTGTGCGAAGTGTTAAGTAGTCCCATTTTAAATGGTACTGTCAATAACAAAAGTGAATTCAAATTATTATAAGAAATCTTATTTCATAAACAATATAATATTATATTATCCACTAACATTCACACAGCGCCATCTAGCCTCAAGTAAAGCATGAAGCCTGTATTATGGGTATAAAAAACGGATAAACAATGTGTTAATACTGTTAATACTTCTTATTATTATTATTTGACGACCCATTTGGTGTGTAGCGGTTGAGACGTCGGCTGCAACACCGAGGGTTCCGGGTTCGATCCCCGGGCAGTACAACATTTGTGTGCTGAACATGTCTGTTTGTAATGGTCTGGGTGTTTTCTATGTATAACATGTATGTATTTACAAAAAAAATGTATATAAGTATTTATTATCCGTTGTTTAGTACCCATATACAGGCTTCACGCTTAACTTGGGACTAGATGGCGCTGTGTAAATGTCAGTGGATATTTATTTATTTATTTATTATTTATTCGTGCCTTGTTAAAATTTTCGACAATAGATCTTAATAATTCCAACATGACTAATTGTTAGTATTATTGTCTATAATAGAATCAGCGATAATTTAGAATAGGCAGTGCTAATACAACTATTATATGACATCTTAACGTAACAAGTTAGCGTCTTCACTGTGTTCCATTATTTACGATCCCTGTTGTATCATAGGCGAAAGTTATATTTCACCACCTGATAGGCTATTTACTTGATTGCTTAATTATTTAAAAAAATCTTAAACATTGCGTTTACTAAATGTGTATATTCACATTCCTTTAAATTTTTATATATCTGATTTTATTAAAAATAAATTAATATAACATATCACTGACGCACGCGACTGTACTTGACTGTAGCTTACGGGATAGCTCGATGATAAAAACCCGTAAAAAAAACTACAGCCGTTCCCGACATAATTCCGCTAAGTTATACTGTCCCTTTAATGTGCATTGGCGTTAACCTTTCGCCTTTGAGTTTATTGCCTAAACTTTTGCTTGGCATTTATAAGGTTTTATCGGGAAGATAAGAATCTTTGGTACGGGCAAGACATAAGTTGTTTTTGTAGTTTATAAAACCTATAATGGAAGATATCTTAGGATAGTAGTGTTCCCATCAATCCGCACTGGCAGGGCTTCAAGCCCTTATAATACCGGTTCAACATTAACCGGTATTATAAGGGTTAAACTGCTTTTGACATATAATTTCGTTCCAAAACGGAACCGAATAGGAACAATATTTGGAACCTAAATAAACCGGTTTATAGTGAAGACAGTCGCAACTTGTTGCAACTCGTCAAATTATCTGCTGTGCACTGGCAAATGCCGTTCAGTCAGTAAGTGTACTGTGTGCAGGCAACGGGAGGTCATTTTATTTCCCTGGATGGAATTTTTAACCAAATTTTCAAAAATGAACTTAACTAGGTTCATAATACCGGAATTTTAAAAACCGGTTCAAACCGGTTTGGAGGAATGAAATGTTTAAAAGTTCCGTGGGTAAATCATCAAACTGGTTCAAAAAAAATACCGTCATGTTATTTGGCGAAAATTAACACGAAATCTTGTTTCGCGCAAAACCGGTGATATCACGTTCGCCATAGACAACAACTTCTTATAGCATTTTAAATGTAATGAAAATCTTTAGTTAGTAACATCGTTGGCGAGCAACCACTCATAGCCAAAAACGCACAAAACGACATATTTTTTATCATCATCATCAGCTCATTAAACTTCCCCATCGAGGGGACGAGCCTACCCGTATATGGTGTATAGGCCTTAGTCGTCCACGCGGGTGCAGTGCGGATTGGCCGACTTCTCGCACACCCTTAAATCTCTTCGCAGGTGTGCGCAGGTTTCATCACGATGTTTTCCTTTACCGTAAGAGCGTCGGAGAAACGTACATATAATTTCGAAAATACAATGGTACGTGGCGGGGATTGAACCTGCATCCTCCAGATCAGAAGGCAGTCCACATCACTGAACCACCTACGCTCTATTTTTATAGTCTTGTTATAATATTCACACGAACTAAGTACTTTACTTTTATAAATACTCTTTTGACAAAACGACGTTTGTTGTTCATAAAAATACAGTGAAGTTATATTCCAAACAATTTATTAACAAGTAAAAGAAGGAAATGAAGTGTTTACACTGCAATAGTCCGATAGGGGCAAAAGTGACTATCTGTCCCCAAGGAGCCCGAGTGGGGCGGGATGAATAAAACATGCTTCAATTGGATGCACTACCTCTTGGGCTGGAAGTACGGATGCAGTCATAAGCGGAGCGATTCTATGAAATCACGATACGCAATCGCTTTGTAGTTTGCACATACTTATTAAAAACTTTACTGTGAAAAATATAACAACGGCTGCGCTTTTCTCCCTTATATTTTTAATGTGTTAATACAATTAATTGAAATCCCGCGCTTCTATTTACAATTTCAAATCTTAAATACGCCATGTACAAACTTAGTAAACGGTTGTCTAAAAATATTTTATTTCAAAGACAGGACCCGGCTTATTTAAAAACATCTTTCACGACGATGTTGCTTAATCGACATAAACCTCTTATAACAAAATAAGAAAGACACAACTAGTAAAAGTCATTAAAATGCCGCGTATGCAGTAGTGCTCAAGTATTCACATGCAATAAAGTTGCAGCATAGAAACTAATAAGCATTGCCTTCTGTATTTATTTTAAAGACACGACTAAGAATCGACAATGTAAAGATATCCTAACCCAAGTAAAGTAGCTCTTTGAAAATCCAGCCCGCTCCGCTCATGAATATAGTCACGCGGCAAGTGTAAGGAATGCATTGATTTCCCGCAACCGGCGCTCCTGATTATCCCAATAAATATTGCATGAGTGCAAGCGCAGCAATACACGATGCAAGTACGGCTCTAGTCCAAACTTTTGCGGCATAATTAATTTGGATAGAAAATATGCAGTGCATGGAGTGCCGTTAGAATTTAAAAGAAAACCAACGTAAGTTGAATAAAGCGGGAACTTTGAAGGAAAAGTTTATTTCTATGGCAGAATACAGTATGAATTTACTCAACTTCAAAAATTACAATTAAAGACACAAAAAAAGGTAGCCATTACTATACTTAAAGAAATGGTACACATCGTGTTCAGTACTAACAGTAATAAAAAAAATTGTGGAAGGAAAGCTAAATTTGTAGATAACTAGTCAAAAAATTGGATTTTGATTGAAATAAAACTAAAATCCACTTTTTTTTTATTATCTAGGTACTGACATTCACACAGCGCCATCTAGTCCCAAACTAAGCATTCAGCCTGTAACATGGGTACTAAACAACGGATAAACATACTTATATACATTTTTTTAAAAACATACATATTTTATATAGAATACACTCAGACGAATACAAAAAGACATGCTCATACACACAAATGTTTGTACTGCCCGGGGATCGGAACCCTTGGTGTAAAAGCTGCCGTCTCAACAATTCAACATATAATTTGTCAAAGGAAGAGGAAAAATTGCAAGGAATTTCTGTTTTAAAGTCTTGTACAAAAAGGTCTACCCGATTGAGACATCATTAACCTATCTATCCATTAGTCAATAATCGTGACTAATCCAATGAGAAATGGAGCTCAGCTGGCTGCTTTAAACTGGTTTGATCCGGTTGTTTAAGTTAATCAGTTTTGAATGTTTATGAAACAGGAGGCAAATTAACACCAGTTCACCTGATAGTGACACCGCCCACATAAAATTGCTAGATCAGAGTTCACAAAAGTGTGTAGCAGGCCCTTTCAGGAGAAATTTTGAAAACGCTAGGTATGTTTTGACCTAGTGTCCTTAAAATTTCCTGGAAATGTTTTAGTGTTTAACTTACTTATATACATTGTTTTGTCATACGTAGTAGTGAAAGATGACAAAATCAGACTAGTCATCCAGGATGTGGATACAGGCTTTTCAAGACTGTGATGGTTGGCGTTCATTGGGAGAGCTTATATCCATCAGTGGAAGATGGTGGGCTGATTCAAGAATCACCAATCACTACATTACTAGGTAGTACGGATGAAATTAGCCCAGATATTATGTAAAGGACTATGAAGAAATAGATATCCATCACAATAGTTTATACTGGCATTTTTATCCGAACTATAATATGCAAAAAATTAGACTATAGTACAAATAGTGCCCATAGACTAAAAATACTATGAATTGAAATTGAAAAATGCTTTATTCAAATAAATCTTTACAGATACTTTTGAATGTCAAAACGATATATATTTTTTATTAAATCTGA